>JAHWXV010186837.1:0-19769 GCA_024586415.1 Phrixothrix hirtus
TGGAAAAGTAGATTAAAATGTGGCTTTTATGTAAAAATAAAATTGTTACAATATCTTTACTACTTTTTTTTATACCTCAAAACGGTACTTACTTAAAAAACACGCCTCTATACTATATTAACTATATTATTAACTATACTATATTTCATATAGGTAAGAGAAAGTAAAAAATACATATAACGTTTTCGATTTTTAACGGTAATGTGAATGAATTTCACTTATCTAAATCATCCTCAGTGTGTTATATAAGTGATAAAATAATTAAATGAATTAAAAACAATCATTAATTATCACATATCCACATAATTTTTTCATTGGACTTGGTTTTGAGTAATTATGTAATCTTAAGAATTTGAAGTAAATTTTATTGTTCTTCTATATATCGCATGTTAGTTTTCAAGGTAGTAGTAGTTTATTTTTTGATAATTTTTTATTTGTATGTTAAATGTCTGTTAGCTTGTAGTATTTTTTATTTTCTACAAGGTGACATAGAATAACGGGAATTTTAAACAATACACAAAAACCAAGAGTTATGGAACAAAATCATTTTATTTATAGTAATTGAAACATTAAAACTTGCCATTTAAGAAACTTTTGAAATGCGTGAGCAGGTGACAGCACTGCGGGACAGTGACTGTGAGCTAGTAAACACTCCCCCATTTCAGTAACCATGGATCTGTGGAATGGGCAACAGCGTGCGTTTGCCATACAAATGTTTTATAAAAACGGTGTAGTTTGAAAGTTGCACAGAGTGAGTTCCGACGTTTTCACAACTTAGGACGTCATGATGCCGTTCCGTCAAAACACATGACAAAAAGTTGGATTAATAATTTTGAAGAGACGGGATCTACTTTAAAGAAGAAACCAGGACGACCAAAAAGTGCTCGAACTGCACAAAACATTGATGTTGTACGCGAGTCTGTCTTGCGGAGCCCTCAGCGTTCTATCCGTAAGCAAGGAGCTGCGGTTCAAATGTCCCGGGAGAGTGTTCGTAAAATCTTCATTTAAATTTAAAATTTCATCCATATAAACTGCAGATAGTGCAACAACTGAAGGAAAATGATTACCAGTTGCGATTACAATTCTGTCAACAAATGTTAACAAAGATAAATGACGACGAATTTCTAAGCAAGTTGTGGATGTCATATGAGGACCATTTTCATCTCACAGGTTATGTTAATAAACAGAACTACCGATACTGGGCAGACACAAATCCTAAAGAAGTTCACGAGCGCCCCTTACACACTTGCAAGGTCACAGTATGGTGTACTGTTTCATTACATGGGATCATCGGACCTTATTTTTTTGAAAATGAACGGGGAATCACAGTAACTATCAATGCGGATCGTTACTTGATGATGTTACAATCTTTCGTTGTACCGAAATTGAACAATTTCCCACACGTTCAAGAAATCTGGTTTCAAGGATGGTGCGGCATCACACACTGCACAGCAATAAATGGAAGCTGTGCAAGTATTGTTCCGTAACCGTGTGATCTCAAGATTCAGTAACGTTTCCTGGCCGCCTAGATCTCCAGATTTGCCCGTTTGTGACTATTTTATGTGGGGCTATCTCAAAAGTAAAGTGTTCACGACTCGGCCAAGAACTGTGGATGAGTTAAAACAGAGAATTCTGTATGAAATTCACGGTATCCCAGCTGAGATGTTGCAGCGGTCAATAAGGAATCTCAACCGCAGATTTCAAGAATGGATTTCTACAGGACGCCATCTAAAGGACTAAATTTTTAAAAAATGATAAATTCCATTAATGTTTCTTAAATGACAAGTTTTAATGTTTCAATTACTATAAATAAAATGATTTTCTTCCATTACTCTTGATTTTTGTGTATTGTTTAAGAATTCTCGTTATTCTGTGTCACCCTGTACATAGAATTCATTTTTTGTTGATGATATGTTGGTAATTATCAATTGAATGTAAGTTTTAGTTAATAATTATGGACATGTCAAATGTACTTCAAATTCGTATGGATTTATGCTAAATATAATTAGACACCAATAAATAATGGACCAACTACGACCCTATCGCTGTTAACTCCTTATGTTGTATACTTTGGACTAAGCGTTATATCTGAGAAGAGTTTAACCTATTCACATTTTTTCGTTGACCAGAAAGATTTAATTTGGGTGTCTTTTATTACACCTTTTAGAAAAAATTAAATCTCATTTTTAACAGTATAAAGAACTATGCATTTATGACATTACATGAATATGTTTCTAAAAGCACGTGAAAGGTATTTTGTAATTACGTTGAATGACTAAAAAAAGTATCACGTCAGCCTTAATTTTTTTAGAATCTACACTGATATGCTAATTTTTGATTAGTTATTAAGGAAAGAGAGGATATGTTGTAAATAAATTAGTTTTCGATAGTTAACATCACATATTAGAGGTTAAAAAGGGCTGAACGGTAAGATGAGGGTATTGTGAAATATACAGTTTATATTTGGTTATTTAGTGCTAAAAATTTAACGACGTGGATGAATAACGTGTGTTATAAAAGTGTGATAGATCGTGGTATTTTCCACAGTTGCAAACAAATTTTTACAAACTTATTACGAACTGGCAATTAGTTTTATACGTGTAGGTAGTTTATTTTAAATAGTAGAAAAGTGCCCAAAGTTCTCGAATTGCGCAATGAAAAAATGTTAGCACCATTAAAAATCTATTTTTAAAAAGAATGCAATAAATAGGGACCATTATTTCAGAGATATAAGTTTTTTTCAATGCATTATGCACAAGTAACATGATCAAAATTGTATATTAAGAACTATAAGAATTATGGCAAAATCTTATAAACTCGTATATTTGCTTGCAATACATGAGGATTGGTTATTTATGCATACATTCCGTTTTCATGCCGAGAGTGCCGACCGCTTTAAATGTACGTATTAGAATAGTACATAACATTTCAGCAAAAATAAATAAAAGTGAACTTTTAGAGGGACTGCAAAAACCGCTTCAAAAAATAAAACCAGTTGTTGGTGTGGTTGATTTTAATCAACATGTTACTCGAAATGTTATTTACGGAATGTACAATCAGTTTGTGTAGTGTGATTGCACGTATGCACAATTATATATCTTTCACAAGTACACTACTTTGTCTTTTACCGACAGCATTACACAATGTACAGCAAATTTCGTCTACGTTGGCTATAATTTAGTAGTGTAAAATCTAATTGATCGAAAGTAAGATTACAGATACGATTTATTATTAAAACTATAGCTAAACAGCACTTTCGAGGAAGGTTATGCTTGCTATTTGACTGCTTACAACCTTTCAACGTTGCATGACGTTGCCAAATGACACAGACAAGAATCTATTGCTTAAGAAAATGAACTTTAATAGTGTGAGTACATCATAGCTTTTATAGCTAATTTAGCCGTTTAAAAATAGCCCAATACTAAATTTACGTTGTTTGTACAACATCGAGTTATTTTCTACATTTACCGCTAATTAAATTGTTATCACAAACACATCGAAAGCTATTATCTTTCGAATCACTTCTATGAAAAGTAAGTGTTAACGCCTTCCTAAAAATCGAAACATCTTTAGTTGTTAAAGATACACATGAACAGTAATTTTAATTATTTACTAACAGCTCAATGAATATATTTTAATAAGTATTGCATTCAAGTAAACTATCATACAGATGTAACTTACGCGGCATCACGTAAGAATATTGTATTCGACAAAAACAATATAACAAACAAAAGTATACCATTTAATATACAGAGTGTGTCGCAACTTGAGGGCCATGGCGACTATATGGGTTCTTAAGGTGATTTTGATGCGAAAGCTCTAATATACGAGGCTGTTTCAAATAAAATCCGGATTGGGTTTATAAAACTATCTTTATTGTAAAAAATTACTAGTAAACATATTATTCCTTTATGTAACCTCCTTGCCTCTCAAAACACATTTTCTACCTGTCGATCAATACGTCAATTCCATCTGAGAAAAACTTTTTTGGCTGCTTGCGAAACGATTTATGTACCGCACATCTTATGAAATTTGAGGTGGTCCACAACAATATTATGAGTTGAACTAGTGCTCGCATTAATTTTTAAAGCAACTTCTTCAAGTTTAATTCGCCTGTTTTGATAAATCAGCTCTTCAACCATTGCAATGTTCTCTAGGATTCACCTGTCCCGGGCGTGGACTGTCTCTCACACCCTCAGTTCCATTTTTGTAACCCAGTAACCCATTCAAAAACACTTGAACCAGCCATACAACTATCTCCATACACATTTATCATTCGTTTATGAATTTAAGATGGATTTACACCCTCAGCAGTTAAAAATATTATAACTGAGCGCATTTCTTCGCTGGTGCAATTATTTAGCGACGACATTGCAAACAATGATGGCAGCTTGATGCTGCAATTATTTTATCTAATAAACTAACTGGCCAGAAGCTACCCAGATAATTACTTTAAAACCTCATTCAATGTATTTTGTAGGTGACACATTTGCATGCTCTACAAATCCAATTTGGGTATTATTTGAAACAACCTCGTACATATATTCTATTGTAACGCGTGTCGAAGTTATGAATAAATCAATTTTTTAAGTAAAATTAATTTTAACGCAAATAAACAAGGTAGCGTAATGACGTTTTGCATTTGTTATTAGTTGACAGTTTATTATTAGTTATTAGTTTGTTATTTCCAAATTGATAATTAGTTGCAATGGCTACATTTTTTAATAGTGAACAAACTGATATTATATTTGTATATGGGTTTTATAATGGTAACTCGCGTGCGGAAGTTGTAGAATATCAACAAAGATTTCCTAATCGTAGACTACCAAACAGTCGAGTATTTAGTGGTGTTTATCAAAGTATTAGATAATTTGGTAGAGAATCAAACAGAAATGTTGAAAGAACATGACTACGTCTCACCGATGAATTGGAAAATGAGGTACTGCAAACGATAGAACGTAGTCCCACCACCAGTATTCGACGAGTTTCTACCCGTCTTGGAACACCTCAAACAACATTTTGGAGAACAATGCACGATTTTGACCCGTATCCTTTTCACTACCAGAGTGTTCAAGCTTTGCAACACAATGATTACTTTGCTCATCAGGAATTTTGTCGATGGATTTTGCATGATCGAGATCTCGGTAACAACATTTTGTTTACTGACGCAGCCTATTTCAATAGAGACGGAATAACGAATATACGAAATTTGCACGTGTGGACACCTGTGGAGATAAATAAAACCTCATGAAATGAAAGAAACAAATTTCCAGAATCGTCTTTCGGCGAATATTTGGTGCGCAATCTTAGGAAACCAGCTTGTCGGACCATTCGTACTTCCAAATCGTTTCAGGAGAGCAATGTTTAAATTGTTATTGGAAGACGTTCCACTAAATTTGAGGCAACAAATGTGACTGCAACATGATGAGGCGCCACCACATTTTGCAGAAGAGTTACTACATTTTTAAATCAAGAGTTTCCACACCGATGGATACGTCGAGGGGGTCTGATTTCTTGGCCTGCTAGATCGTCTGATCTTACACTCGTAGATTATTTTCTTTGGGGTTACCTGAAGACTCGAGTTTATTCTATTAGGATAAATATTAGAGGTGAACTAATTTCCAGAATTACAGAAATCACCGATCAAATGGTAGCATCCGGAGATGCTACAAAATTCTGTAAACTCACTTGTGAAAAGGTCCGAACTGTGTATTAATGATGGGGGCGGTTATATTGAACCAAATTTGAATTAAACTTGTTAAATGTTATAAATTTCTTGTTACGCATTCATGATTATTTTGCATTAAAATCTTATTAAAAAAGTTGATTTATTCATAACTTGGAAACGTGTTACAATAGGATACATGTATATTAGAACTTTTGTGTCAAAATGACCTAAAAACACATATATTCGCTATGATCCTCGAGTTGCGAAACACCCTGTATACAGAGTTAATAAATGTCATATCTTGAATATCACCTGCGGGAGATTTTCTCCATTTCCAGTAAGATACTATTAAACGTTGGGTAAATGATTGCATGACACTCTACAACATGTTTTGGGAAATGCTTCTCACAGCTTCTGGTATGCGTTCGTTAAGTTAATTCAGTAAGTAAAGGCCTGGGTGGAACATCTGACCTTTAAGCGATCACCGCAAAAAAGAGCCAGCTTGCATCAAATCAGATCAATAAATATCCTCAAATTTGGAAACAAGGTTACCAGGAAACATGTCGTGCCGTAATTAATTTGCTGACGCACCTAGTGTTATAGCATGTGAACAGCTGACTACTGCAGACTGGTTATTACAGTGTTTGATTTCCTGCAACCCCTGCGGCAATCATTGCATTTTAGGACGACCCGTACTTTTTCGATTATGATATGAAGCGGTATTACAGAACTAATTCACCCATTATTGTCCTGTGATCAGGAAGTCTGCAATGATGTTTCAAACCGAAATGCTGGCGAAAAATTTTTTGCACTACAATATGGGATTAACCATGTTCTACCTGCCCCAGTACCATTTTGACTGATAATTTAGCCCTCGCATAACGCTATTATAACGGTACTAAAAGGGCCCTACGCCCTTGAGGTTGGTAAAGTTAGTAATTCCCCTGAATTAGCTGGTTTGCTCCGGCCACCGCAGTGAAGATTGGGAGTGGTTCTACGATTGGGATGAATTAAATTAGGCTAGCATTCAGGGATTATCAGTAGGTGTTCAAAATTTCGGGAGATAGTCGTAAATAAGGGCGCCACTTCGTTTTTAACAATAATAACGGAAAGATAATAGTCCAAAATTCTGTTATCATATAGGCCGGTGAAACAAAGAAACTGATCTCTAATCCTTTAAATCGAGGATTGTATTAATACGTACTTATAGTAAGGTAGTTTTTTATGCCCGTCGCTGGGTTTCCCCTTTGATCAGGTAAAATTCCGACGGACTACCTAAACTGGTTATTCACTTAAAAATTAACTGGTTTCTGAAAGAAAGTATGGGTTATTATAACAACAGGTCTACATATAGAAAAAATAATAACTGTACTTAAAGATCAAATACAATGAAAGGTAAAGAATGTGAATTACAATTAACGATTTATATGTTTCCCCGGAAAGAATAAAGGAAATAATAATTTTCTATATCTAAATCAAGGGGTCGTTGCGTTGCTAATAACTAAACTAGCCTAAAATGAACAAAAGATATTTGCACTACTAATGGCCTAAATAATCTGAACAATTAAAATTAAAAAAAGAAACGTTAGTCTTTTCTTTATTATATTAACGGACTCGCCTTGAATTTGTACGTGATCGACTAATTTGTCCCAGCAGAGTTTACTTAACGAGGGCGTAGATCGGTGGAGTTTAAATAACGGATAAACACTTACTTGGTGATCTGAAGATTGTTGACTTCCCGAAGTATTTGAAGATACCAGACGTGCTGCCTCAGATATTCTCTTTGTCATAAGTAACATACAACCTTGTCGGACTTAAATCCTTTGGTTCCCAAACAATAGGGAATTGGAATTGACCCTGGATGGAAATAGACCAAATTGCTATCAATTCGATCCCCTAATACATCATACGGGTAACTCTTCAATTTTATTCTTAGAATATCGCCTGGGCACGCACTACGCCGCTTTTAGAACTCTACTCGCCGTAAACGAAGTATATCTCCTTGAAAGTGAAGGGGGAAGACGAGTGGGGTTAACGTTTGTTTTTAGACTTGTTAGCCTTCACACGGGAATTGTTGAATAAATATTTTTAAGAAAAATGCTCCTGTTTTTAAAACGTAACCTGGGATTTTCGAATTTTAATAATTGTTGATAAAATGAAATTATACAATTTACAAATTTACAATTGTGATTTTGGCATAAATTGATACTGGTAATTGACCAATAAGATTTTATTATTACTACTTGGATGTATGTACCGGGTCCAAATAAATGACCAATGTTGTAAGCATTTCAGACGCACTTACAACATCCAACGGGGGAGAGATTTTTGTAGAAAAACGATCACGAAAGACCGCGAAAAAAAGAACACGAAAACTAAAGCGCAACAGAAAAAACCAAAATAAAACAGAAGACTAAAGTTCAAAATACAAAAACCAAAAAACAAAAGAACAAACTAGCCTAAGGAACTAGCTAAAATTAATCGGAAGAACGCTAAAACCTAAATCCCAAAAAACTAACAAAACGAGAACCAAAAAACAACAAAAACCGACTTCAAAGCGTCCAAATCAAAAAACCAAAGAATACAACGGCTATTGTATTCCCAAGGTAATAGTAAACCGAAAATATATAATCATTAAGATAAATCAAATCATAAAAAGTTATTCCAAAAAAAAAACGACAACATTTGTGTATTCCGTCGGAGAGGTGAAACAGAAAGGAGGGGTGGGAGAAAGATAACTGTTCAGGATTCAGAAGCACTCCGTTAAGAACACGATCAAAATCCTAGACAGACAGGAAGGATAGGTACAAGAGTGATAGCTCTATTAGGTATAGCTGGAATATAAGGGATGCACTCCAAGAGAACACGCTAGGTTTCACGCGATCCATCCATTGTGGAATTCCTACAAAGAACACAAAACCAAAATTCCAAACTAAATGGAGGAGGAAAAGATGAAGGGTTTAAAAGCGTATTAAAAATACATTCAATAGCTATATAAACTAAACGGGTAACGGTATAGGCAAAATATGAAACCGGCCAGAAGAGGACTTTAAAGCTTTGGCGTGCCAAATACCTTTAGACACTCCAGAAGAATCTGTAAGTTGGTAAAACTGATACTGGTAATTGACTAATTCGCTTTTATTACTACTACTTGGATGTAAGTACTAGACGTTTCCAAATTAATGACCAATGTCGCAAGAATTTCAAACGCGCTTACATTATACATTACGCCTCACCCTTTATCGCAAAGTCTTTGTTTAAAATTGGCTAGATTATTATGTAAATAGAAAAACACTTTTGAAAGTTTTATATCACTGTTGACCTATTTTTACATCTGAAAATCGATGAAAGTATAACAGTAATTGTATTTACATATTAATAGATTTCTAAGATATTTGAATCAATTATATAGAGTGAACTTGCGAATTGTCAAAGGTTAGGTCAGGTTTTTTAATTACAATTCACTTTATAGAGAGTTGGTGTCCTGAAGAAACTTTACCTTTTATACTTCTACTACATCGAAATGTAGTTAACTTTCTCTAGCGTTCCTATTTAATGATTCAATTTTAAAACCCCTTGTGTAAGAATTAACTATTGCAACATCACTAATTTTAGGTTCAAGTACGTTAATATTCAAACCTTTTATATGGTTATCGTCGAAATTTATTAACACTACGTAATCTTTGTGTCTTTAAACGCCTGGTTTATGTTATACAGTAGTAATGATTTAGACAATGTATAACTAGGTAGGTCAATATTATAACCTATTCCATAAACGCCGTTAGGGGATTTGACATTTAACGTCGTGTTATTAAATGTTATGTCAAGCTATTATTTAGAATAAGGTGAGCTGTGACTTCCCAGGCCAAATTTGATGTTCCCTCTCTCATCAATTTCATGAGAACGATACTCTTTTGAATCAAGGAGTGATACTTTATGTGATTTTGAACATATTTTACAATATTTCAGCGACTCGATTTGTTTCTCATCAACTACATTTCATTAAACTACTTCGATTTGGTCTATTATAATTTGTTCTTCTGTAGCGTATTGTTCTACTTCCTTGTCGGAGCTCGATATATATAGCAAAAAAATGATGTTTGGAAACGGATCCTATCAAACTTTCCAATCTGTCAACATTTTCTGATTATACGCTTAATCCTGCACGATGGGGCTTGTGTAAAAATAAGTATCACATAAATAGGAAAATATTGGCTTCTGAGTGAAGCACCATGGAGAAAAGGCAGTATTCCTGAAAATATAATGATATTAAGGTTAGTTTAGGTTAGGGTATAATTAAAGGGCACCACTTGGTTTATTAATTGCAATGGTAGACGCTGATACATAAAATAAAAATTCCGTCGGTTAAACGATGACAAATGTTTTGATGTACAACATCGCAAGACGGTTGGTTTTTGTGACAAAAAATATACGCCAGTTAATCTGAAGGAGGTCTTTAATGCCGGCGGCTACAGAAAACTTAAACAGATAACAATAATCAATACCTAGTAGTAAATCGGTAAACATGTCACAAGCTAAACTGACAATAACGTATGTGGCGTAAATCACGGAAAAGATACAGTGGAGCGAGGTGTGGTTCGTCGATACTTGCGAGGGTAGACACTGTGGAATCAAGACAAAATCAGTAAAAAGTGGGCGCCACTGTTCTCAAATCGAAACTGCCATCAGGCGATGTTTGCGAAACACCCTGTATATCACGATGTTAGTGACCTACCTAAAAAGTGAAAACAGACACTCCAATGGTACTACAGATGCGGGATTAAGACTGAAAAAGAAAATGCTCATGCTAAAAGTGCTCACCTATTTATGGTCGCTCTGTATATTGCGAAGTGCTAACCTTAATTATAAAATCGGGGCTGGAGCCCCCTTTCCTGTTGAATAACTGAACTAAATCTTTATCTAACGGTAATTAAACAAAAGATGAGCTGAGATTATTAATACACCCTGTATATCAAAAGTGAAATAAATTTTCTAGGATAATTTGAAGTTGAATTAACGCTACACAAGATTCAAAATGTGCTGTAATTGACATAAATTGTTTTAAAAATGCTGAAGGCAATTTAGGTTGTAATTAATGTTTTAAATTTTACTTGAAACAAGTGCTTTCTCATTTACCTTGCAGAATAACAAATTCTGGATCAAAATTAAATTCGTTAGACGTACACTGACTAGTAAATAATAATAGGCAATAATTGATGTTTGAAATAAATAAAAGTATTAATTGAGCACAAGACACATTATATTGTTAATTCACTGTTTACATCAGTACTCAAATGGAATTCAAATTCTGAGATAAATAACTACTCACTAAAAATATGAAACAATAATTTTTTACATTGACCAAGGCAATCGAAGTTTGTGATACTATAAAAATTAGATTGAAGATGAGCTTAAAATCCCTTTAAAGAGCAAACCTTAATTACTTTGACGACAACTACAGTGTATAAAAATCAGATATATAAGTACAAAAGAAATCAACCGCATGAGGGTACCCCGTATACTAGCTTTCATAAAATCTAATTATTTGTTACTTACTGCTAATTAAACTATAATACCACTAAAAATCGGTAGACTAAATCTTATAATTCCCAACAAAAAGGTTCATTAAAACGTTTGCTAATTAATGTGACAGAAAACTCATTTGTTTCAGTTCTAAAAGTATTCTATTATGTCAGCTCTCGCTAGTCTTTTGGTTGTAAATACGTTAATTAAGTCACTGAAACATAAGTAAGCATTACGACTTACATTATTTACTTATAAATATTTAATTAAAACCATTAAAATATCCTTTTATTTAAATAATAATTTGACTTTTATATTGAACTATTTTAATGCACCTCGTATAGTACATAAAATTAAATATTTTAATATTCAACACAAATATAGATTTCAATCCCAGTTGTGTAAGCGCTTACGTCACATTATATCCAAGTACATTTTCAAGGGTAATAAATAGACCGCTGGTTCTCATAAAAATCCCGATGGATAGGCGCTTAAGTAAATAATGTATTTTGTAAATTCAGAAACGAATATAATATTTAGCAGGGCAATTGGAATATTAACTTACGCATCAGGATTGGTGTTACCAGTTAAGGCCAACGTTTAGAAAAATAGGAACTCCTCATGGGAAGCTTGTGTAAATTTTCTTGCTGCGTTGCTAAGAAATATATGGTCTAATCTGAGGGAAAAGGCGTATAGTTTCGCGAGAACGAATTCGTAGCACGTGATCAGTAGTAATACAGATACGTTTGTGTTAAGTAGCGTAGGATATTGAGTGATTGTTCGGGGGTGCATTCTTTCGTTTAGGGAAATAATATAGTCCTTTATTGAAGAGTGGCCAACTTAATTATGTATCATCCTTCCCAAAAGGGGGTTACCTATCCTAAAAGTTAGATAGTAGAAGCGCAGTCCGAATTCAGAGCGTTTGTTCAACTGTAAGTGTCTTATATTTTTATATGCTCCTCCTTTGTCCATTCCGAAACTCATCAAGGAAGGATTACTTTTGCTTTAGCCCGTAGCTACCGAATTACGTGCTATTACCACTAACCTAGTTTTGATTATGTAAAATAACATACAATTTAATTAAAGTACGTTATCGTTCGTATTAAACAAGCATTCAAGAAATAAATGAATTACCGACGTAAAATATTTACCGTAGCTGTAAATCAGAATTGATTCAGTAAAACATTTTACAATTAGAATTTCAACCATTAATGTTAGCTGTTTGTATTACCTTTCCGGTTACGCTTTAATTTGTTAATTTTACATGTATCATTTAAAATACCCTAAGTACCCATTTTGTTTATATGTTATTATGACGTTTCTTTTCCTTTATATGTTAATATGTCGTTAGCAAAAACTTAGAGCTCATTTCTAAATTGGTCCTATCATTCAGGCCTTCCAGTTGTAACAGCCAGATGGTTTTTGTAAATAAATTAACACTAGCCAATTTTCTGCGTCTTTAGGATATAAGCTTTGCCTAATTTTATATTTGATGATTGACTTTATATGTGTGTATCTGTGTATTTTTGTGCAAATCAAAAATTATATAAAGATGTTCTTGTGTTCAATTTTAGTTATTATTTTATCGACGTACAACCTAAAGTGCCATTTTAGTTTTACAGTGAGCATGCAAAAAGTTAACTATTAATTTGCGAATTGCTAAAAGTAAAAGTCATAAAGCATTTATTTCTGAGTAAGAGTAACACTTCTCTTTAAAAGAATTTAAACATCAGTTAGTTAAGTAAATAATATACCGGGTGGTCAGCTTTGACCAGCCCATAGTTATTTTATTCAATGCACATTACGCTCTAAATTTTGCAAGTAACGTAAATAATATTTGAATCTTCAATTAGTATTATTCATTGATTTTTGTATATAGAGTGAATGAGCATCTTTAGCATTAAAACATTTATTTCAGTTTTAATCCAGTATCTGCAGTACCGTTAAAGTGTCTGTCTCCACTTTGAGGGTAGGTCACTAATACCGTGATATACAGGGTGTTTCCTAAACACCGCCTGATTGAAGTTGGTCCTGAGAACAGTGGCGTCCATATTTTACCGATTCAGACTTATTATTTCTACATCGTTTAGCATCAAAAGTACCGATAGACCACGCCTTGCTCCACTGAAGCTTTGACGGCCGTGATCTCTGCCACATGCGTTATTGTCAATTCAGCCTGTGACAAGTAACTCTCCTGTAATTCCTTTGGATTGATAATAAAATAAATCGGGAACCAACGTCCCTTTTTAATACTTGTGGATATTCAAAACTTAAATTTTTGCAGCAAAGAATTGTGCATACGCTAAGATCGCCTAGCACCCAGGTTTTGCAGGTAAAATAATCGAATTTTCACTTACAGGTGTGGTGATTTACGTTCGGTTGTTAGAAATGGAAGCCGTCCCTCGTTATTTGATTGATTTTGATATTTGATATATTGATACAATTATCCCCAATAGATGAAATTTCAATTCTGCAATTACGCTGGATGAATTACGGTACAGACTCAATAAGGGCAGAGTACATTATCTAAAAAATTAGAGAAAACACACGGAGCTTCGGAAATAATACTTCTCTATCTCTTTACTGCTGGTTAAAAACTAACTAACTTTTCATTTTTCGCTCTGAGAATCTTAACACTGCATATTTCTCAATCTTCGCGTTGGCGTCCGATATCTTGAAACGTTTTGTAATCATCTTGACGCACAAATAATTTTTAAACAAGGTTCTCGCATTCTCATATACATTACTTATTTAAGATTTTGATAGTATAATTTTCGCATGGATATGTAAGTATATGGGTGACCTTGACGCGTGTTTCAATAGTCCCTTACTGTTTATTCAGGCCTAAGCGCTGAGATCACCGTCTGTGGAAATACAAAATAATAGACTTCTTTTTAATATGACAAATTTTTACTATGTATTTTGCAATGAATAAATTTTATATATCATGCGAGGTGTATTTAAATAGTTTCCTATTTTAACCTATTTATTTCGTAGGAAAATGATTTCTTACAGAATTTAAAAGGAATCCTACTCTAATTAAAATTATTAAATACGTAATGTATACAATCATGCATCATTAATACATTATTATTACCTAAAGGTTTGCAAAACGCAAAAAGGGCTGACAAACAGTCAAAGTAATGAGGCCACCAATTCTAAGTCTCCAATACTGGAGGGGAGGAATCACAAACCTCTACCAGTAACTGCAACTAGATGGGACGCCTTTGGTTGAAACCTACAATAAAATTAGTTGCTATGGCGCTTCACTTACAATGTTGTATATAATAATACCTCCAATTGTAATGCCCAATTGTTATTTCGGAAGTAAGTAGATGACAATTTGCCATACGTAAATATTATATTAATATGCACCAATTACCTTAAATTTAATTAATTAGGCTACTATAATTTTTGCCCAATGAATTAAAAATCAAATTCTGAAATTGTAAAATAACAATTAATACGACGCGACGATAACAAAAAGGGCAAGCTAATAATTTGTGATTTCTATTATACTTATTTAAAACGGGTTCTGCTTCGTATGTTATAGCAAAGGCGAATCAATATTTTAAGGAAAATTACTAAATATCTCAAATTTTGGCATTCAATTTTCATACAATGTGTTAGCAACAACAATTTGACGTTAATGGAAGTAAAAGACATGATAAATAATCCCTAATATGTTAAACTTTAAATTTCCCACCTAACGACCGACTTAATCTTCAGTTTCAAATTCAATTTAACATCTGGTGTGCGGTGAGTGCACGGATGTGGATGACTTAAATGAACCCTCCTAATATAGGTAACCAGAATTTTCCACAAAATCTGCGCTATCCATAATTAAATTATGAAGCCGGAACCGCATACAAATATTCAATAGATTGAAATTGATTGATTACGCAACTTCGGAAATGAATTTTCAATGCATAAAGCAATGAGTGGGGACAAAAGATAATCGCTTCTATGTTAACATGACCTAACAAGGTTGAAAGAGTCATACGTTTTCTTTTGCCATTTCTACGTTCCTTACTGTATTGGTTAAGTAGCTAAGGTTAGACAAGGAAAAAAATAAAATAAAGATGTTTGCATCCTCCGATTTTAATAATATTTGATTGGGATATGAAGGGTCATTATCCAGTAATAGAAAAACTACATGATAATAAATATGTTTTACGAGAAAACATGGAACTTCAGGAAGGAATTTTCTAAAGAACCAATTTTCTAGTGTTATGATTCAAACAACCAGAACGTTGATGGCAGTAATCTGCTGGTAGTAACGATTTATTAATTTTTGTGAAAGCTTTTGAATTTTCCAAATTACCTACTATTGCAAGTTTAAATTTATGTTTAACATTGGCACAAAACAAACCTGATTTTCAGACCAATTCTATCTCTTCCGTTTTGTATATCTGATTTGGTTTAGAATCATTTCCTTGGATTGTGCTTTCAAGTTCATAACAAAATATACCGCTGAAGCTTCATCTGCATTTAATTTTACTGAATAACAGCTCTCGAATTCCACGGCGTTGAAGAATTAAATAAAGTTTTCTTTAATGTTAAGTTTACAGCAAAATTTCAGTGCCCGACGAGTACATATCGGTTTCAAAATGGACGCACCTTGTCAGCGCTTGTTTAGAACAAATTTCAATAATTCAAGTCTCTTGTAAATAAAGTGTGTCCCAAAATTAACGCAAGATTTGAACGATATAAAAACAGTTTTTTTTCTTTAAATTGTTACTTGTTTATTGAATTGTAAAGTACACAGGATAGGGTTATGTATAGAATAACATACAGGGCAAATGGCCTCCACGGCTTTGCTGGGACAAACGCACTCTTTTGTCGAAATTTTCCATGACCATTATGCATAAATGTGGCTGAATTTCGTTGATGCACGGGTGGTTGCGGGTTTATTGGTGTAGACCTTTGACTTCAAATAACCCCATAAAAAGAAATCCAATCGTGTTAAATCACACGATCTAGGGGGCCAATTCTGATCACCGAAACGAGAAAGTACACGGCCAGGAAATGTCTCACGCAGTAATTCAATTGTTTCACAGGCTGTGTGGCATGTAGCACCATCTTGTTGAAACCACATGCCGTCCACATGAATATCATTCATTTTAGGCAGAAAGAACTGTGTTATTATGTCGCGATATCGAGCACCAGTAACATTCACTACTTGACCAGCTTCATTTTCGAAAAAGTATGGTTCAGCGATGTCTCCAGCCCAAAATCTGCACCATACAGTGACACGTTCAGGATGCAGTTGTTTTTCGACAATCACATGTGGGTTCTCTAAAGCCCAAATGCGGCAATTTTGACAATTAACAAAGCCATCAAAGTGAAAATGTGCTTCATCGCTGAAAATTATTTTGTTCAAAATATCGGCATCTACTTATTGCTGTTCAATAAGCCATTCAATGAACTGTGTTCGCTGTGCATCGTCATTAGGCTTCAGTTTTTGTGTCAATTGAACTTTGTAAGCATGGACACACAGATCTTCAATGAGTATACGCTGTAGAGAGCTTCTTGAAATTTAAAATTCTTGTCCATGACGCCGAATTGATGTTCCTGGACCTTGGCCAACACTCTCACGCACTACTTCGATGTTGACATTTGAACGGCTTATTTTTGGACGACCACTGTGTTTAGCACCGCCAATTGATTCGGTTTTCGTGCCTTTTTCAGTTACTCTCTTTACAGCTGACGAAGTTAAATCATTATTCCGACCATATTTTGTACGAAATTTTCGAACTGTGGCCGCCAGACTGTCATTATTTTTGAAATATTGCTCAACAATGTAAATATGTTGTTTTATCGTGTAACGCTCCAGTTTTACCAACCCTAAACTATCAGCTATCAAATGGTTCTTTTAACAGAGTTGCCAATACTTTACTGTACGAATGGTGGCAAATTCAAATATTGCGTTAATTTTGGGACACTAGTTGTTTTATTATAAAATAGATAGGAATGCGCATATTTCATTTTATTTCTGTAGGCATTAAAACTTTAGATTCATCATTCTTTGTGCAAAAATTTCTTCGCTTTGTCAAAAAGGCAAGTAACTTTGATTATATCCATCTATATAGTTGCAAAACATTCATA
This sequence comes from Phrixothrix hirtus, assembly GCA_024586415.1. Taxonomy (NCBI): domain Eukaryota; kingdom Metazoa; phylum Arthropoda; class Insecta; order Coleoptera; family Phengodidae; genus Phrixothrix; species Phrixothrix hirtus. The sequence goes on from JAHWXV010186837.1 coordinate 17,300, forward strand.
AGGAATTACACTAACCCACGTTTAATTGCGATAAGGGTGAACGTTGGCGCAGCTAATAAGGCGGGTGACCCAGAAAAGGCATTGAACTAGCAATAACAACGGACTTATTAACTTGACAAGTGGAACGTATAGTCTGTCCGAAAATTTCTGTTAAATAAAAGTAGTTTATTGGTATAAAAAGACTAAATTAATTAAAGCATCAGATAATATCAAAAGTGCGGGTAGTGTTCTATTTTCAGCCCTCCTTTTAGGAAATTGCACCTCCAATGAAATTGTTTGAAAGTGCGTGATCCTTGAAAAATGGGTAAATCATAATTTTATGGATGAAAATTGGAAGAGGCAATTAAGTGATTGTCTTTCCAGTCCCATGGGGAAATTCGTGGTAGCCATAGTTCGGCCACTGTACAACAAGCACAGTAAGTGTGAATTTTCTTTTGCGTCAGTCATTCGTGTTAGCAAAATTATTTATGCAGAAACATTCTGGACGCCCTCTTGTTCAAATTAAACATTCGTTTTCCATAAAACCTTATTCTGTGGTCGCTTTAAGTAGCATTTTTGACAACAAGTAACTGAATTTAATATTTAAATAACCATTATCGTAACTGTCGATTTCGTACAACATATAAAATAATCTGCATTGACGGTTATGCTTAGTTTTAATTAGAATGATTAATGCATTATTTTTCGAAAGCGCTTTGCGAATACAACCCTAACTAATCAACGCACGGATTCCGTTGTTCAAATAAATGCCTCTGTTGAATCACATAAGATTTAATGTTAATAATGTGATTCTGTCACACCTCTTGTGACATGTTTTTATCTTAGTTTAAGAATTTTTAATTTGTTTATTCAATTTTCTATATGTGATCTGTAGACCGTTAATTTTTTTTATAAATCTGTTTAGTGTAACTTTCGTTTTATTTTCATAAGTGTTCTCAAATCCTAAAAATTACTAGAAACAGTGTTGTGTAGAAAATAATTAGTAATAAAAGTGATAGTATTCATTTAATCAAAATTATTCATTTTGATTTATTAAAATTTAACACGTTCAAGTAATTATATTCAATTTACCGATGTAAAAGGTAGTTTAGTTTTAGCGCTCCTTGTTGATTAGTCCTGGTCACCTGTAGAGACGATCCTTAATCGTAATAGTTCTAACGGCTTACAGTCATAATTGTAAATTGGTTAAAGACTTCCTTATTTACGCTTAATGCATAATAATATTTATTTAAGCTTAGGAAATATATCACGTCTGCATAATCTGCTCTAAAGATAGGTTGCGTACGTACAGGGTGCTTGTCGTAAATTAACCCTGTTCTGCAGTAAAGGACTAGACAACAGTGTCGCCCATAATTCCCAATTTTAAACATTACTATAGATGAGCCACGCTACACTGTAGCTTTGCCCGCTGTAGTTGAATACTCGGCGAGTCTGTCCAATGCTATATTTTCCATCCAGCATGTGACAGCCTTGAGCCATTTCTGTAAAAATTTGAAACTTAGAACAATTATATTTTACGATTAAAAGTACATTTAGAATTATAAACCTTGGAAACATTGTTTGTAAATTTTGCTTTATTTTTCACTGTCTTGCGCTGTTTAAATTTCAACCTAATATTTTTATAATATTTGTATACAACCATAAATTCCCGCATATTTTCAGTTTTCTTTGATTGCTCAAAGATGCCTTGTCGATTTTTGCAGCTAAAAAAATATGCGTTTATGGTAATCTACGTAGAAAAATCTCAAGTTCGAACAACTAACTAAAAAGTGGTCGAAAATTCCCAAATATAACTTATAATTCTGCTGAAATTCAAACTTGTATAATGCGCATAATTTATCTACGGAAGAATTAAAAAATGACTAGGTAGATTGTATTCATAAAATAGCGTCCGAATCAAGGCAATTGTTGAGAAAAATATGCAAATGGATAATCGACAAACATATCTCACCACGTTATGAGAAGATATTACACTTTTCTTTAGTAAGCTACGTACGTACGTATCCGTAACTAATACACAAGATTTTAATCTTGGCTGTTGGGAAAATTACCGTAAATTCTAAATACTTCTCTGTGGCTTCGGGCGATAAGGGCAATGTACCTGCTATTGTAATTGCGTTTTGTTTCTCTAAATTGAGTTATTCCCTCATGTGAATGAACTAACCTGGCTGTTTGAATTATATACTTAAAGTTGCAAACGTCACAAACACTGTTTGCTCAATGCTTGGGCAAGTTCCAACAGATAAATATTTCTCGCTATGGATTACACTCCTTAAATTTCGAAATTTTATAAAAATTAAGGAATTAAATTAATGGGATTACTAAATTTAATTACAAATAACTCTTCTATAAGCACATTTATACATGGTGGTCAAAAATTAGCTTTTGGCATTCCAATGATCTGGCGCGAACCGAGAAACCATGTCGATGATTGCTATTTTTGTTTAGTCCAAGTTTCGGGTTATAATAA
>JAHWXV010186840.1:0-10113 GCA_024586415.1 Phrixothrix hirtus
AAACTACATTCACAAAAATTTGATTTATATTTTTGAGGATAATTTCATATAAGTAAAGTGTTACGTGGTGTACGAATACTTATTTCGCTCACTGTATATAATTTTCACATTAAATAGGGTTAATTATTAATAGTACCAACCTTTTAAAGTAATACATTTCGTGTTAAAAATAAAGCCATTATGAAAACTCAAATGATCTTCGCAATGAGCTCATTTCGACAAGTAAATAGATAAACATGGAAAATTGACAAAACCTCCATATTCAAACATTAAAACATGTATCTACCAACTACCATTTCCCTAAATCAATTATATGTTAACAAAATGCTTTTTCTCCAAAATTCTAAGTTATACACATGCAAATAGTATGAAAAACTCGTCTCATGGGGTGTTATGCGCTCACGCTTTAGAAAATGATCCTTATAGAGGCGAGCAGTTTTTGAAGTCATGACGAATAATATTAGTAGTCTATATACCGGAGAAATAATGGTTGACGGTTTTCTGCGGTACTGTATTATTTTGATATGAGTGACTATAATTAGCCTGTGTGCTCTTAGATAATTAAATTTATCACAACTTGCTTTGTGAAAATAATGTTGATAATATGTTGCACTCATATTTCTTGAAATAGAGTGCATATAGTGTTATCGTCGAACCTTGTGTTGTGCTGCAGGTATGCCGTACATACACGTACGGTTCCATCCACAATCAGATAATTAAATTCCTGTTGTATGTTTATATAATTAAAAGCACGATGTTCTCAAGATATTTTTTAAAATGTTTCGGAAGACAATATCCATGATAGTTCATGATTTACAATAAAAAATGATCAATCCATCAATCCATTAAACGCTGGACACGGGTATCACGTAGGAAAGATATCTTTCTTATGAACAATAGTGATAGGTTGGATCAACAATACTAAATAAGTTTACAAATGTTGGAAGGTGATAGAAGAAGGTCTTGCTCGTCTCACGATGGCTCTACAAAATTAAGCAAGAAGCGTAAAATCACTACATAGCTGTGGATTCAAGCCTACCTATAATACATATATTCAAGATTCACGATAAATCCCGGAAGGCAATAGAATACACCTTGTAGAAACTATCAAATCTGTCGATATTAACAATAAGAAATCGATTTTGAAACCAAATCAGTGATATTGAAATCACACAAAAACCTTAAGCGATCAGGCACCATTAAGGGTCTTCATTGGTTTGGAATTGACTAAAGCTCAATATGTGTACCTAAGCAATTCTACGATGGAAAAACTAGTCCTTATTTTAACCGTACTACAAAATCCAATAGAGTAGACGGAGATGTTACCCACCTGTTTCGGGAATAGAAATTGCTAGTAATTATGCAAAACTAAGGTCTACGCGATTTTTTTTAATTAAACGGTCGGTAGTATTTTGTTAATCGACTCTATTATAAAATTCGATTTAAGTATTTGCTATTTTATAGTAGTGGGCGTGTGACGGCTAGTTTAGTCAAAGTGAAAATAAGTAAACACCTCCTGAATCGTCTGAACTTATTTCTGACGCAATTCTTTCCATTACTTCGATAATGCTCGCCAGATTAATGGATAAAGAAAGTCGCAGTGTTGTATGGCAGAACCATGTTCCCTCATAACTATCAATTTGTCGCTCTGTTTCAATTGAAGTTTTTAATAAGACCTGTTGTGAACGAGATTCATAGACAAGCTGATATTTTGCGTCCATCAACCATAAATAAATCTGGAGGAGTGCAGGTTAAACATGAACCTATTTTGACAAAGATAGATAACAAAGTCTCCCATGTACTAACAAATACAGCTTTAAATGCTATATGTGCCATTTGTGGTGCTGGTTCTAACTAAATAAATAATTTAGGTAAATGGTTAATTCACCTAGCGGTTAGCTAGACTCGAAAATGAAAATTTATTCCGCTATATTTGTCAACTTTACAAATCCTTGTTTTCATAAATGGTCGGCTGCCACTGAATAAAATAAAAAAAATAAAACAGGATAAGAAAAACGTGACACAAAGGCGCTTTCAAGAAGAACTTGGTTTGATTGTTCATACACCGCCACAACTAAAGGATAATACTGATGACGGAAAGCCTACGAGAAGATTCTTTTATAACTCTAGTTGCTCGGCTGAAATTGTTGGAGTAAATAAAACATTAGTTAAACTGCTTATAACGGGACAAAAATGTCTTGGGCCCCCGAAGGTTGAGGGAAATGCCGTTTTTGATACTTAATAAGCTCGTTGCTTCGATAGCTACAATGAAACGGGGGGTTTTACCGTTTTTGTTGGTAATAATTGAGCTAGAAATTCAGGACGGCTTTCAAAAGTCAAAATTGGGCAAAGGTCGTGATTTTGGGGGCTACCTTATCTGTTTGTCAAAACGGAAGTTTAAATTACTGGAGACTAAGTGACATGCACTTTAATTCCATCCGTAAATGTGGTGTTTGTATTCGTAACTACTTATAAGGTGCTTGGTTACTCGTACGCCGCTGGAGAAGCGCTTCTAAAATCGTATTGTTAAACTTAAAATGCGAGAGTGTTCATTAAGTACTTAAATCTATTATTTTACTGCAAGAATGTTATTGTTATAACGTATTACTAAAATTACGAAAAATCAAATAACAAAGCCATCTGATTTTGACTAGATGGTTATAATAAAACAATATAACTTATACATGCAATTAGAGAACATTTAGGTAAACAATTAATTACTAACCACAAAATTGATTTTAAACGAAAGAGAAAACCATGGGATCCCCAAATTTACTTATTTAAAATTTACTTAAACTATTAACAGAATATTAACCGCTTGAATTAAACATGGTCTAAAATACCAATACTTAACTATACTAATTGTTTGTATTTACTTTAAATTTAAATGAGTTCACATAATTAAACAACAAAGGTCTAGCTGAGACTTGATGGTAGTAACTCCCCAGCGAATGGTTACTACGTTTTCAAAAAAATATTGAGGGTTGAAGGTCGGATTCCTCTTAGTGAATTCGTTTATTTTCCAAGTGGAAAAGGTCTTAATAACAGAAAAATAGCCACTTACTTGTCAGTACTTGAGATTCGAGACTTTAACAGCGGGCTACGCTGACTGGCTTAGTTTCTTACTATTTGATTCACAAGACGCTCCAATTAGCCTGATTCTCTACGATTCAGACAGTCGGTAGATGATATGGGTAGCTAGTTCGTCTTCCTGAATTGGGAAACGGCAATGCCTTCGGTAATGTAACGCCTCGCTAATATGTACGTACACTTGAGAGCACCGGTCTCAACTAAACGAATTTTGTATTTCTTCACCTTGTAATTGCCGGGAATAGGGGCGGGCATTTGGTGGTTGTCATTTATTTATAGCAACTGTTACACAAAAGTGCACACATCTAGTAAAGTTTGTTATTTCCTGGTGAACCCAAGTAGTTTTGCTAGCTCTGGCAATGAGGTAAGAAATTCGGGAATGATGAGTGAGTTTAAAAAAGTTGAGCGCCAACACATCGTTTAAACAGATGACTCCTTATCAGCTTGGCTTGTAAAACTGACGATCTGAAAATTTCTGACCAGGTAATATTGAAAACAAGTTAAATAAAAATATAAACCTTGGAAGAAATAAACTTTATAGCAAATAAATAAATTAATCTTGACAAAGTTCATTGCATAACGTATTGTTTCAGAAATGATGCAATAATGTACATAAAATTCAAGATATGGGAAACTAGTCAATTTAATAACAATTTGAAATTTTCAATATACGAGTTCTACAGTAAATATTCAACTATATCAAATGTACGTTGTGCATAAAAATAGTCACAATATACTTGCAAAATGTTTAGATGTGCTCCTTTTCCTTTTGTACAAAAGAAATCGAATACAATGATAAGTAATTTACCTAAAATAGATTTAATTATGCGCAGGTACGTTTATATTTAAATAATCGAATGTTTTATAACTGTAAAACTTCATTCACGGGCAAACGTAATTTTTCTAAGGCGAAATTCACTTAATCAATGAATATTTCAGCATATTTAGCAGTAACAGCATACAGTATTAGCCTCCAGATACAACTGGTACTCTGAAGACGTTCAAGATACCTCATGGCATGTAAGCTGCCGGAAATGCAGATTTCATCACCGTAGATAAAAATATTATCGCCGTCCCTGAATTGACTATCAGGTGTGCAGAATTTATTATTTATAGTTGATAAAAACATCGAAATAATTATAGCTGAATATTCAGAGCATATAATTAGAAAATAAGCCATGTGCAGTCCGAATAAAACATTATTAAATTGTTCCAAAAATTTTCATCTTCCAAAAATGTTTATTGACAATTAAATTAAATCGGCTACTGCCTTAAACAAAAATAACTTCATCTACGTGCGTTGGGCACAAAAAAAGCTTGTGATCGATCATCTAGGAATAAACTAGATATCGAATCAAAAATAATCTTCTATGCGTGCGTGGCACTACCACAAAAACCTTTCGACGGGAACTTTATTCCGCACATATGCAACGAAAAATGCTTATTCGCACAAGCAAACAAAATAATTAAACTATATCTCGCAATTAATTATTTGCGAACGAAATGAGGAGACCGCCTCTGCCTGGTGGCTCCGCTAAAAAGCCTCGAACGCACCTCAGGTCGTTGGTTATCGCACACGTGTCGCCACACATGCTTTTAAAAATCAGCTTTTCCATACAAAATTATAGAATAGTATATGCGAAATAAAACACATACTTAAAATTTTAGCAACCACTAACTTTTGTAAATCTTTTTAAAATTTTAAGTTTACGTTAATTAATTCAAAATGGTTACTGCACCGCTGCAAAATGAACGTAATACAACAAACGTGGTTGTGTGAGAAGCTGAAGCTTTAAATTGTTTTTACATTCATAAACCAGGGGTTTTCAAAAGTTCTTTATTATAAACGCGATTTGTAATAACCTGAAAAATCCTTATTTATAAATTTTGGTACCAAATGAATACTTATATTTTACACAATTGATTATGTTATTGATTCCCTTATATACAGAGTGTTCCCAAATTAAGGATAGATGTTATGGGAATTTTAGACGCGCTTACAGGCTTTATTTAATCTTTGAAACCTTAGTATCGGGTACCTTGATAGATCTGAAAAATGTAGCGACTATGGTTTGAAAACTGCAAGGATATACATGGGTAATCATCGGTTTATAAAATACTTATGCATAGAAGGTGTACCGTAAATGCTTTTGCTATGTTACTCTTGCGAAAACATTCAGAAGATGTTCAGCAACTCGGAAATTTTGCTTAAAAATTTACAAAATAGTCGATAATAGACCACACTCAGTTATGAATGATTAATGTGCTGCTCCTCATTAAAGTGTGATACTAAAATGAACGCTTTTGGTTCTCCTGTAAACACGATATTACTTTCATTTAAATTATTCTAATTTAATCATAATCAAGTAGTTAGTCTTACCTGTTAGTCCTAAATGCATCAACAGTTGTGAAGGAATTACTCTAAGACCTTTTCATGCGATACTTGGTTATGCATCTATATACCGGGTGCCCGCCTATTGCGCGAAAAATCCAATATCTATATTAATAAATGATATAGCTAGAATTGTTTTATACAGTGTTTCGTAGTTCCTTAAAATTCACAAACTGAAAATAGTTTGACAAATACAGGGTATCCAGTTGTGGATGCGCAGTAACTTTTTTTATTAAATGGCAAGCTATGTTTTTTATAACTTTATTAAATTCTGCGTGTAAAATTAAGGGTATATTATGTATAACACTAGTATGAAAATACTTACAGTTTTGAAGATATTTCGAGAAAAACAAGTTTTTTCTCTATTTCCGTCACTGCTAGTGTGGGAAGTATTTACGTTATGTGAATATTTAAAAAACAGTTATTTGGGCAATTGAAGAGTAATAATGGTTATTTTGATCTGTGTACTAAAAAGTGTAATAAGACATACAAGGGATGAAAGCATTTTTTAGCAAACCTGGGAAACGAAAACTAAAAAAATCTCCACTATTTCAAATGGAATGTCTCGTATATTATTGGCCCATTTTATGCACTACTAAGGTCTCTACAAGTTTATTGTACCTTTCCCTATACCTAAGTTGTGACGTTTTAGAGAACAAACATATTTTTGTGAAAATATTACTTTTGTCATGGTTGTTAGCATAGTAGGCGCCTATTATAAGAGTTAAAATATTTTTACAGACAAGAATTGTTCATTTTAAGTGGTTGTTATAATAAATCATGAATTATTCTACAGAAGAGTTAGTTGCTATGATGTATGCTGTAGGAAAAGCTCACTGTAATTGTTCGCAACGATATCCTCGAACTGACTGTTTTGAAAAAAATAAAGAGAGATTTGAAAGAACTGCAAATGCTATATATGAAAAACCTGCCAGGACACATGAATGTAGCAGTGAAAATAGTCGAATACGCATTTTGGCTTCAGCTACAGAAAACCCAAATGCTAGTGTACGAGAAATTAGTAAAGTGATAGAAAGTTTTGAAGAAACATAAATTTCGCTCTTACCATATTGGATACCATCAGCACTGTTAAATGAAGATTTTTTAAATCGTCTACAATTTTGTAATTGAGCGGATGAGAAAATTTGGGAAGATCCAAATTTATTTTCTAATGTTTTGTTTACCGATGAATCTTTGTATTCAAATACCTGTAGAGCCAATAGACACAATTTCCACTATTATGCCGACCATGATTCAAGCTTACTAAGAGAAGAGGATCATCAACATAGGTTTAAAGTTAATGCGTGGGCTGGAATATGTGAAGAATACATGCTAGGATCTTATTCTTTCAAAGCTAATTTAAATGGAGATATGTATTTAAATTTTTTACATAACGAATTGCCTAACCTTCAAAAACATATTGCTCTTGATTCTTTGAACAGGCAATAGTTTCAACATGATGGTGCCCCTCCACATTCTACATTACTGGTAATATTGTTAATCAATATGTCAACTATTTCCACTCATAATATACGTTATTCTAGGTAAAACGTCAATTGAATGGGATGTATCCAAACAAATCGATAGGTCGGGGTAGTCAAGTTCCATGGCCGGCACATTAATCGGATTTGTTATGCCTCTACTATTTTTTGTGGGGTAACATTAAAGATAAAGTATGCATAGTAACACCAGTAAATGTTGAAGATATCAACATGAGAATTAGAAATGTTTTCGGTACCATTACTCCAGAAATGTTAAGAAATGTTTCTCGAAATTTTAATCGAAGAATTGACCTGTGTGGAGACGGAAATGATGGACATTTTGAACACTTATTATAGTCTTTCCAATATTTGCATTTTTACAACTGACGTTAAAATACTTCTTGAACTATTTTCATTAATACCTCCATGTATCCTGGTAGTTTTTGCATAATTAGCGTTTTGCGTTCTTTCAAATCCCCCTTTAACGTTGTCAAAATAATCAGTCCAGCGATATCGTTGCATAATAATAATAATAAAATAATGATAATAAATTAGTATAGGTAAATGTATTACAAACTTGTAGAGGCCTTAGTAGTGCGTAATATGGGCCAATAATGTACCTGGTATTCCATTTGAAATAGTGGAGAATTTTTAATTTTCGTTTCCCCGGTTTGCTAAGAATTTTTTCATCCCCTATATGTTTTATTACACTTTTTGATACACAGATTAAGATAACCATTACGACTCTTCAATTTCCCAGAAAATTGTTTTTTTAAATATTCATATGACGTAAATATTTCCCAGATTAGCAATGACGGAAATAGGGAAAATAATTGTTTTTTTAAAAATATCTACATAACCTACCCTTAATTTTTCATGTAGAATTTAATAAAGTTATAAAAAACATAGCTTGCTATTTAATACAAGAAAGTTACTCTCTGCCTATGGACAACTGAACACCCTGTATATGTCAAACTATTTTCAGTTTATGCATTTTAAGGAATTAGGAAACACATTGCAAACAAATTCAAGTTATCTCATTTATTAACATAGATATTGGATTTTCGCGTATTATATGGAAAACCCCGTATGTGAACAACTCATCGCCGCCCGCATTGGTATTAATCAACCTCTGCTGCATGTATATTTTTGGTAATATACAATTTTATTCTAATTACTTATAAAGTGCAAATGCAATGAATAATAGAGATTTTCATTATTCTACAATGACAAACACAATTTGGTATAATGTGACACAATTTCATGCAATTAGCGCTTAAAGTCGCATTAATAATCAATATTGAGAATATATCTGTGATGTTTGTTGAATTAAATAAAGTTAAGTACCAATTTTGTATAAGCTTAACAAGTCCAGTTGAATGGATAGGTGTTCTTTATAACTACAGTTGACCAGATTACAAACTACACATTGAAATTGCCTCCGTTAACATTGACGATTACTGTTCTAATTAGAAAATGGGAAGTAGAAACCTGGCATGGTAATGCTTAGCATATACATAAGTATGTATAATACATTTAATATTGTCAACATGTTTGTACGTGTATTTAAATTACAATAATTTTCATTTGTTTAATCATTTACTCAATACTTTAAAGCAAATACTAAAAGTAGAATAAAGTAATATTAATTGTAACAGAATCCTTTGTTTATTAAACTATATTAAATATTTCAGAAATTAGAATAGTGCAGCTACTGATTTAATGGCGTAAGTTATCCAAGTTGCTGACAAGATTTTCGTTTTGCTATTCTAAAATAAAATGTTTATACAAATATGTTATCCAGCAAACTACAGAAGAAACTTATTAAAATGTTACTTATGTAATACCTATATTAATTAGTTAAATGGAAGCTATCATTAGTGCTAGACAATACATTCTTATATCGGAGAAATATGTAAATAGTTATGTATATTGAAATAATTCCTTATGAATAATTTCAAGTTTTCATAAACAGTTATTTACTTCTATAAATACACTATCTTAATATAGTTTATACAGAATAAGTTCCCACTATCAATTCCATATTATTTAACTTCTATGATGATGTATAAGGTAAATTTTGTAACATATTTCATTCATTCTGTAGTCCTACAGACTTGTCTTTAAAATAGCCGTATGTGTTTGTTTATCTAATACGTCGTTGAATTAAACAATTTACATTAACTTGAACGCAAAAAGTAACCAGCTATGCAAAAAATATTTTTATGTTTTTATTTAGAATGTATATGAATCGTGTAATAAATATCATGTCTGTCATTTCGTGTTGACTGAGTAAAAGAATTTGAATAAAAAACATTTTAAAAAACTGTTATAAAACCATAAATAGAATTACTTAAACCTAATTAGAAATGTACGTATAATGAATGTTACAAGAATAATTTAAATAATTTATCAATACATTAAACATTAGGTAAGACCTTTACGTTGAAAAAGAGCGACCTGCATATTCAAGCGACTGCTTTTAAAATAGCCAAAATAATACACCTTACCTAATTTCAGTCTTACAAGGATGTCTATTAAATTTTGTTAGCATTGATGTTTGAAGGTGATACAAAATTAAATCACATTGTTGATGGGACAATCGATCCAAAATTAATTAAGAGTTGTCTTTGACGCTTTGGAAGCATAAGTTATAGTTATGTTAGCTGAACCTGATGCTTTCAAAGTTGTGCTATTAAAATGGATACTTTGTGACTTCGCATATATGATTGTAAAGCGCCATAATGTGAATGGGTTAAAATTTCATCTGTTCTGATTTAAATAAATCTGCATGGTTTAACGTCCTCTGAGCACATTAATGCCAATGTTTGCAGGAAATCTGTATGTGTGTGGACAATACTTTGTACACAATCATTCAAAAATGATTTTACGGAGTTGTGAGTACAAGTTACGTGAAGTTCTATTTGATGGTGACTGTTGATGGAAAGAAGGGCAGGACATCAATTTCTCTAAGTAACATTATTTTTGATTAGACTATGCAAAATGACGCATGAAGTGAAATATTTTTAAACATTAGTTTATACATGGGTAAATTGTTTTAGTTAGATTATCTAGCGTATTTATAAATATATATATATATATATATATATATATATATATATATATATATATATATATATATATATACAT
>JAHWXV010186856.1:0-11796 GCA_024586415.1 Phrixothrix hirtus
AGTTCTTGATGTAGCTAAATATGATACGCATGATATTTATATTTTTTAAATATTCGTCCAACAGATCTTTTACTTACACCTGTTGCTACGCTTATGTCACTTTGGCTGCAATGGGGATTTTCTGCAACTTGTAAAAGAACAGTTAGTTCGTTTTCTTCGTGTGATACTGTCTTTGCTCTAGTCTGTTTTGTATACGCAACATTTCCAGTATCTATGAATCGATTCAATAACTTTGTGAAAGTTTTCGGGCCAGGCGTTCTTTTGTTGGAGTAACGTTGGTGATATATTCGACTCGCAAAAAACAATTTCGTTCAGCCTCATCCAGTATAAAGATCATATCCACAAGTTCATCTTTAGTAAAATTCATTTTTATTTCAAAGCACTACAATTATAAATAAATATTAGGAAACTAACACGTTTACAATGATAGCAAACAATATTTTACAAGTTGAACAAATGGATATTATCTATGGCACAATGATTAGGACAACATGTCTTTGAGATAAGTGCATTCTTTGAGCATAGTAACTAAATTTTATTAAATACTTCGAAAATAACTTAGGATAGGTATAGGGAACTCCCATATCAATCGACGGAGTATGTAATTTTGCATCAGATCCTGAAACAATATACAGGGTATTCTATTTGAAAAAATTGAGAAAACTATGTCTAAAGTTTTCTATCTTTAAAAATTAATTCTGAACTCCCTGTATGCAATAAAGCCACAGAATTTGAACAGGAACATCTCCAAACGTTCAGTAATAGCTACCTATAGTAAAATTTGTTAAACTCATATTTGCGTATGTGGTGATATTTTAATGAGAGGACGACACTTGTAGTTTATTTTACAAAAAAATGCAGATCTTTAAAACCACTAACTGTATAGCACTAAGATATATAATATGAATAACGATCATTAAAATTCATACAAAAATGCAAAATATATAGGGTATTTCATTTAAAAAAATTAAACTCCAGCGTATCACCTTTTTCTAGAACACCCTGTATAATCAAATAATTTTAGCAAGTGCCCATTTACCTCCTAAAAACTTCGTGAAAATTTAAAATCTCTACTTGTAATGGCACCGGAGCTATAGAAGACCGACGCACTAATGCCCCACTCTGAATATACAAATTATAAGACTGTAATGAACACTATGTTGTTGACTCAGTACACAAAAAAGCGCATTAAATGAAGTTTTATAAATTGTTAGCACATATTGCTCATCTGTTGAAGTAGAAGTTCTTCCAGCGAAATTTTTGACTTCGAAGTATCCTTTGCCTGTTTTATACCTTGTATGCCATTCTAAAATTATTATTCTTGAAATGCATTCATCAGTTAATTATTTCGGAAATATCTCTTTCATACCCCACACAAACGTTTATGTAACTTCTTTGCTCCATAAAACCTGCTATGTCCAAGATCAATAACTAAATAGGCATTTATTTGTAAACTAAAGGAGGTTACGATATAAAATTTTAGACAAAAGTATTTTCAACCAAACAAAAAATGTTTTCCGACATGCTCGAAATATACAGCTTAGATAACTCGAATACAATACTTTAAGATAACAATAGTACATGGAAATAAGGTCAATTGAAATATTCGTACCAAGAAAGATATTAGTATACTCCGCTCTCGTAGGATAGAAAGTAATAAGGTAGACAGCAAAAACATAGCTCTCAGTTTGACCAATTGGTATTAAGTACTACTATTACTCAGTTTGAAGAGAACAATAAAAAATGTGTTCACAAGTAATTTTTAACAATACTGAAAGGTGCACAATTTTACAGGGTTTATGATAACGCGTTATTTACTTATTAAAAGTAATATCCATCCTCATCTTCCAAACATGCACCATTTTACTCGAAAGACCACGTATTATTCGCTGTAGAATCTCATTTACAATTATTTGAAGTCACTTCTACAGCTCGAGGATATTGACCAGGCATGTTTCATACATCTTGTTTTTCTAAAATACTCCCAGAGAAATGTCAAAATGATATACGCCGAGCTGTGTAAGTGTTGAAATCGTAGTTTGCTTCTCGCATTCAGCGGCAGTTTTGTTTGATAATCTGTCTGTTAAAATAAAAGCGAGTCTTTGCTGAGCTAACAACGGTCTTAGTATATTAAATTTATCATTTGCCGAGGTTAGTGCTTCTGGCAAAAATTAATTCTTGCTGTATAACCTTGTTTCATCAATTCTTTGAAGGGCTAAAACTTTAAGCATGCAACTTGTACACATTTTCCCATGAATGGACCGATCGAGTATGGCTAGGTGGTTTTGACTCTCACACATAATCTTTATCAGCTGTAACCGTGCTTGATTTAACGCTTCTACTGCACTGTTGTGCAAACTAATACTCCTTGATGACTGAACTCTCAGCAGTGCACTACCAGCAATAAAGAAATTTCAGTTCAAAAATCATCAGATGTTTGTACCACTTTTATAAGAATATGTGGCATTTTAAGCCTAAGAATTACATATCTGGAAATATGACAATAACTGATGGCCAGTGTGACCGGGAAATTAAAAACTGTCAATTGAAATCTTTGTTTCAGTTTGCAAGAACTTTTAATTTATGGTATTTACTTTACTTGTTAGAATCATAAATGCTTGCAGTGGTAAATAAACGAAAAGTACAAGTCATAGAACTTATGTATGTTACAAACAAGTTGGACATCATGGACAACTAATGGAGAAGAGAAGCAGCTGTCGCGGAAAATTCAATTTATTTAGTTACGCATAATGAACGAATAAGTAAAAGGGAGAAACGCACCATAATCTATAAGAGTTAGTTGGAAATCACCTTCTGTTAAGCAGTTACAAAGGTAGCAAGAATGGAAAAAGTTTATTTTATCCAAAGATGCCTATATACCTTAGTTATTTTTAAAAATAGCTTCAGTATCAATTGATGATGTAATTGTCATAGTATGATACTGTGAAGAATGTTTAATACATGTAAGCTTGCCCATCGTCCAGCTTTGTCCATCAGTTTCGAATTCATGCCGCTGTTTCCACAACCACGCCTTCTTCTTTACAAGCTTAAAAAAATATTGTTTAGGTAGTCAAGAACTTTCTATCTAAACTACGGGAGCATTGTTTGTGTGCGTGCAGTTGCAGTCAAAATGTGTCACATTTTGCTCTAAACCGCCTGCCAAATGTTATTAGAATTACATAGTACGCCTCGAAATGGTGTAGTCACAGGCTTCATAAGGTCTATTAGTAGTAATTCCTTACGGCTCGAAAATTCTAGCGATAAGATTTTTAGATGTTTTCGATCTATTGAAAAGTATAATTTCTTTTTCCTAATTTTTACGCGGAAGGAAGGGGTATCTGTCATAAGGCAGAACGTTGCAGGTTTTGAAGCTTTTGCCATTCAAAAAATATACTACGCCCATGTTCGTACAGTTTACTAATGTTACAATAAAAGTTTTGCGTTAAGTAAATAAGGGTAAATAACTATTTTGCCGCAGGCTGCATCTACTCTAGCTTTGAGGATATAGGCAAGTGAGTTGTTGTTCGAAACAACTCGTTGGCAAAAAAAGTTTTATATTGTAAGTTTGGATGATATAGCAGTAAGGGACGTAACGCAAACAGCGCATCCTTCTGGAAATCGCACTTTCATTGCATATTTTTTCCAATAATTTAAGAAAACTGATACGTGTTATTCTTGAAGCGGCTCTGTGAAGAGATTCTCGGAATTTACAGCGTTGACTGTAATTAAAGTTGACATTTTCCACTGACGTATAGGTAACTATGGAGCATATCTCAAAAGTATCATACAATACATCTTTTTCCCCCTTTCTTGATAGGTTAAGTTGTTATCATGAAGGTGGCGTTATTTTTGTATAAAGCTTTAAATCTGTATCACAAGTAGTTCAAGATGGAACCCCCTATTTCTTGAAATATAAAATTAGAATTGCGTTGTCACATCCCCTACACAAATTCTTAAAGAGACTGTGGAAATGTATGAACAAAAGCAAATCTCAGTGTTGTGTTTTGAGATATAAGATGGACGTATAAGTTTGATTGATATGAAAGGAAGTGAAGTGCCAGAAACTTTACTCACAGATCCTAATAGTAAACATGTGGAAATAATGTTGCGGGCTGATTGGAAGCTCACTCTACTCAGAGGATGACTAAGATGAAGATACAGCAGTTACATTTTTCAAGTCATTAAGTGAAGAATATTTTCGTAAAGGCATGTTTCTCTTGTCTCTCATTTGAATGTGTCTAAAAGACTGTAAAAGATAGCTTACATTTGCAAATCGTCAATTAAATTTTTCAGTATAATTAGGTATGAAGTTTTATTAACATATAACCTTATTTTTGCATTACGCCTCGTGTCTACTAGTACAGCAATGTAAACTGGCGAAAGTTGCGATATGTAGGTGCTTTATAAATAAAACAGGAATATTAAACATAGTCAACTGCAACCATGTGATTCATAGAATGCATTTTTTGAAAGCTTAGAAAGTTTGGTACATAATCTTTTAATTCATTGAAACTATGCACCGATAAATAAGAACAGTATGTGAAACAGCTCTATAGCAATTAAAATTTAATATACTTAAAATATCTGTTAACCTACAATTTAGAACAATTAGTTTCTGTTTAAATTCCAAAAAGACTAACAAATACTAACAGAAGTCCAAGTATTGTTTTACATATCATCAATGAAGCATGTAAAAATAAATATTTATAGAAACCATTCCTATAGAATAAACATGCTTAAAAAACCTTTAAATTTTCCTGGAATGCGATGTTCAGTGCTAAAATTTTAAACTTTGGTTTATAAACTAACTTTAAAAAAATATTAGTAAAAATTCTATTATGTTCCATTTAAAGTGCATTACCTTGAAGCTTTTCATAAAAGAAAGGTGAGCGTATGATTCAGAGTTATAAACAAGCACAGCGCTAAAATTAATTCACAAGGGTAAGCCCACACACATGTGAGTAACACGAAGATTACGGTAACCGGCCATTTGAAAATTATTGCAGGAAAGACAATATTTCATGTGTTACATGTAGGTTTTCTTAACTAATCGAACAACTATAATTATGGTACTTAAGGCCATGCATGCCGTAATCGAAATGTGCATTTATTTCCAACATGTCTGTCCGGGAGCTCATAAATCTATAGTATTAGTGACTACCTATGGATTACGCTAGGCAATTTGAATATTTGCACCTAAATTTGTGTATAAATTAGCATTTAATGAATATTCAGGACCATTTATGGTGATGAAATTTTACATGAAATTGAGATTTAACTGCTGATCTGAATGTTTAATAATCATATAGGTTCTTCATCTACAACATAATATTTAAATAAATTTTTGGTTGTATTAACTACTATGGTTTGATAATGTAATTCCTAATCCTTGGTTTAAAGCTTACGAAAATAAAAAAGTGAGCGATTTATTTTACAGGATATAGATTTTTAAGGTAAACAATAAAAGGCGGTTTTACAATGTTTACTGTGTGGTCTTTAAATACTTAAGGGGATTAGTTTCTGAAAATCCACTTTTAACTGAAATGTTTCATTTACTATTCATTAAGCTGAATTTACTGGAAGGTCCTTATAGTATTATTAGCACTTAACCTGTGCTTGTAATTTATTTATGATACTTTTTTGGTAGTGATACTGAAAACTATTTGAAACAATAGTTTCAAGCTAAGTAACTTGTTTTTTTTTATTATAGAACCCTAAATTTTAACCGAACAACTTAAATATTTGTCTATATGAAGTAAGTTTTAAGGTTTTCTGCTTCCAATCTGAGATTTTGTTGTTATTTCATGTAAATTTTGGAACCACTTTACCTGCAGTAACAAGGGATCTAATAGTTTTGAACTAATCGTAAGTATTGCCCTAGTTTAGAGCAATTATTACTCCTCAAATAGGGATTTAATGATGAAATTATGTATGTATTAGTTTGATTTAAACTAAATTGGAAACAAAATTATTATCTATTCCATTATTCGCTTAAAACAAATGCCCCGTTAACTTCACTATATATTAAACTGATGAACTGCAAAAGAAAATTAATTTATGACTAATTAGAACTTGTTAATTATGTTAACTTAGAAAACGAGAAGACTCCTACAATGTGTTTTAACCTATTTGCGGAAGGTTTTACCTGTTGCATTATTTGCATTGCTTTTAATCATGCTTTAAGAAACAATTCTGCACTGGTTACATCATCTATAAAATTCTGTTTTGAGAGGGAAAATTCATCAATGTATACAAAGTTTTAGCCGCATATTACTTAGTGTGCAGCATTTATTGTATGGAAACATGCAAATAATATACATCACGTGCCTTGCCAATATGAAAAATATAGCTGCATCTTTAAGTTACAATATGTGCAACGATTATCAGTAATAATTAACATTACCGATTAATACACACTATAAAACAGCATACGGGGCTAGTTCAGTAAGTCAAGGAAAAATGTAACAGATGGCATCACCTGTATGAAATTAATATTATTGTATTAAAACACATTCTTCCAAATTTTGTGTTTGGTAGCCATTTGAAGTAAATAACTTATATAGTTTTTCTAGAATGGAAAAAATGATCTTCGTGGTCTCATTAAACATTATTTTCTGCGTGGAATACAGTAACATAAATAAAACAAAAGTTTGTCAAATATTATCTGGACTCTTCTCCATCAAATAAGGGTGGTTTCGTGAATTTCTTTGAGGTCGTACGAGCTCTCACGATGCTGAGCAGTCTAAAAGGTAGAAAAATAACAGGATGGTATCTTTCTTCGTTGTTGGACCAGCTCAATAGAAGGAGCAAAGAAACTCGATCACATTTGGCAAGAAAATATTTGGTTTCCACGATAATACACCAGCACATTCTTCAACTATTGCAACTGCAAAAATACATCTATTTCGAAATGTCCAAAATTTACATGAATTTGCATCTTCTCACTATTTCCGATTTCCAAACATGAAAACTGATATTGTTGATAAGAAATTTTCATCTAATGAAGAAGTTTTCGACGCAGTAGACGCGTATTCCGCAGACTTTGATAAATCTTATTTTACTGAAGGCATTAAGCATCTTATAGTCGCTGGAATAAGTGTACTGAGTTGGAGGGGGATTATGTTGAAAAATAAAATAATTTAACATAGAAAGGATAACTGTTTGTTTCACTTTTAACTGTCTTATTGAACAATCCTCGTACAGCTTAGATTTGAATACCTTCATTGACCCATTTTTACACAGTTCACAGTTTAAACACTTTTTGCGATTATAACCCCAGCCGAAAATCGCGATAAAGAATAATGGATTTATTTTTTATTATTCAAAATATGTTTCCTTTGCCAAACTAATTTAGTTCCCACCAATTTTCTTCAAATATGCAACATGTCTACTGTACATATTTAATTTGTGCTGTGTTTAAATCTACTTTCGGTTCCGAAAAATATGCCAATTCGCATTTCCTTAAATATTAAAAACAACAGAAATAGACGGCTACCTAACGCATTCACGAACTTAAATACACAAACAAAATTTTAAATTGCACTATTATAAGCTTACGAAACAAAATTAAAAATTAAACATGATGATCATTATTTTAAGCGTAAAGGGTTCTCTCTTTGTGCACTCTCATTCTTGTTATTATTTTTTATCATCAAGTGATAGTCTCTTCAGTGTTCATCAATAAAACCTTTATACTAAGAAGGGTTGTTCGTCAAACCTCATTATCGCCTAAAATGCTCCAGCAACAAGTTATTTACGTCACGTAATTAATTGTCCGGATTATCTTAGCATCAAACATAACATCACATGGTTTTGAATATTTTTTACATTTAATATTCCTTTGAACTTTAACATTGTTTTTGCAGGAATTTTCTTCTATTATAAAATAACTTATATAGTAAAACATACAATACTTTAAGGTGGGGCAATTGAATTTTTCTTATGCATTCCAGTCCAATAAAACCAGGAAACAGATTTTTTTGTTTATTTTTAATAACATAATTGATTTAATATTTTATGCTGAAATATACCACCAGGATATAAAATAAAATTGCATAGAGGGTGTGAAATGTAAATAATTTTAAAATAAACACAAGTTGTAATACAGAAATTTATCACAAATACGGACCTGTTTAACTCATATTTAACTGTGAATCGTACATATTTAGAAGAACTCTTTGTAACTAAACTAGTTAATTGTTTAAAAGTATTTATTTATATTCACTAAATTACAACTATTTATTTACACGTATTTACGTAAGTATGTATTTTTCAGAACACTAATAAATAAACGTTATTTTACTAACAAGAAGAGAAAACTAAACTAAAGGAATTTAAACTGCTATTTATATAAAAAGGAGAATTCAGGGTAACTCTAGAATAGTAAGGAATAAAATCAGTCGAAATGCTGATGTAATACATTCCAATGCTATGACTTATTGTTGTGACCTTCAATTTATTTAATTAGCATTTACAGTAATGAGTCATTCATTATTATATCATTTACCCAAAATTATTGTTGTTTTTAATTTTGTTACACATGCTTCAGACGTTGAAATAATTTTCGAATAAAAACGTCTATGTATCTTTTTCAAATCGCTTCTTAAATTTGCCCTATTCTACATATTAAATATTTATTAAGGCTTACGCGATCAAGCTACTTTACTCCTTCAAATATCAATGAGGAATTATTGCAACACCACAACACTTTCAAATGTTTTCCCAACTTAGTCTTTGCTAGTTGATTGACATGATAAATCCTCTATTTTGGTGACCTATATATTTCTCAAAAAGTAACTGTAAATATTGGTTATAATAACAGTTAGGTTCACAAACAACCCCCGTTTATTTTACTACATTTTGATGACACAAAATGTTAAACATTTATACAATACACGAAAATCTTGTTTACCTGTTCTATTTTCAGGGAGCAAGAGTCATTTTGTGAAGATGACAACTTGTAACTATCGGCTTCCCTTGGTTGCTCTCCCATAAAATCAACACTACACATTCTTATAAAGTCGGTAATACAAGATACGATAATCGAACAACGAGACAATTTAAATGGTCTTGAATTGAGTAATTTCCTAGAAACTAATCATGTAGTGCTTCAACTGTCAGCAGTTAACATTTTTATTCCAACTAATGAGTGAATTATTGCGGTATACAGTCTCAAATAAAATAGTGAATAAACACAATTTTCCAGTGCCGCTTAAATAAAGAATAAATGAAGCGGAACTAATTGTGACAGCATTCTGGAGAGGGTTGGATTCGCATAAATGCGATTTGTCCATTTTTTTGGGCAGTGTATATCTACATTAATGCTCTGTTATTTTGTTAAACATTATGCTAGACTCCAAAACCGAACAAGACCCAAATTTGTAGTACAACTTGGAAGAAGTGATATCTAAGCCTAGTGCGTACCCAAAGGCTTATAAGAAAAGCCAGTATTTCTTTTAAGTGGCACTGGAGGTTTACCGTTAGCAAAAAAAGAACATGACAACAATCAAAAGTTGGATTACTCCATGATAGAAATGTCGAAAAAATTCAAAAAAATATTAGAATATTTGGACATTATTGGGGTATCACATATCAACAACAACACTTGTGTAATAATTTAAACATGCCAACGGCCCGTACTAAACTTGTTCCTAAGAACTTTACACTGGTTAAGCAGTTCTAAATTTGATTCTGTGATGACATTTTGCATAACACTGGGAAATATCTAGGTTTCTTGAATTCTGTTATTATGGATCTTCCAGTACGACCGGAAAACTATTCGACAAACCACTGGAAAATATCAGATTCCCCTAGACTATAAAACTTGAATGAACAAATCGAAGTTTAAAGAAATGCTTGCTGCCTTTTTAGTCGTAGGTATGTTCTGTTAGTTGAATATTTTTCGGAGAGACCTTAAAAGATCAAGGGAACAAGTCTAGAAGACGAGACTTGAGTTGTGGACAAATGGATGGTTGTTGCACCAAGATAATCCTCTTGCGCTTGTGAAGTAGCTTTTAGCCTCTAAAAAAATTACCATCATACAACGACCCCCACACTCAGTTAATCTTACACCAGGCGACTCCGTCTTATTTACTGACAAACTACAAGTTTAAACGGACTCTCTTTTCAAAATCGTTGATGATATAAATAAAAGAAAACGGCAGAACTCCTTAAGACACTGATGATTGATAACCTGAAAAACTAGCAGGCAAGTACACAACGGCACGTATATGCGCAAAAGAACTATATCTGGCAGTCTCGTTATTTAATTGCCACAGCTTAGACTACTGGCTCACTCTTGAATGATGGATTAGCAACTAAAGATCTAGCTTTAAGAATAGAAGCTTACATCTCTATTTACGTTGCCTTTTTATGATGACTCATCTTTCAAAAGGTATAGGGTTTTAGTATAGCAATATGTATGGAGTTCATGAAAAATTATAACGGCAAGTTTTAAACGTATAAACATAAATACACCCCGTGGTTATTCGATTGCGTGTATCTATTGTTCCCTCAATAGGATTATATGAAGGGGTACCCAAAAGAAACCGGAATACCGCTAGAGTTGGCGGGGCTTACGTAGTACGTATTTCTCCCGCTAATTGTGTATAGCAAAAATCATTGTCATTCCAGTGCCGCTCGTATCGTCGACCTAACTTGTGCTGTTTGCTTGTAGTGATTTTTTTTCGCGAGTACTGTTTTGTTCTCTCTTCGTTTTTTGTAATTGCAAGTTTAAGTAAACAACGTGCGGTTGAGAAATTTTGCTTTATGCTCGGTAAAAACGCCGCTGAAACGGTTTTAATGCTGAAAACTGCTTATAAAGATGACGCTATGGGAAAAACTCAAGTGTACGAGTGGTTTTTTGGGTTGAAAAATGGTGACATATTTATTGTTAACAAACCTCGTTCTGGACGTCCATCAACTGCTCGAATACACGAACATGTTGAAAAAATTTCTGAACTTGTGCTCAAAGATCGATGAGAGATCATTAAGTAATTGTCGGAGATAAGTAGAATATCTTGTTGCTTGGTTCAGCGAATTTTAATTGATGATTTTGGAATGAAAAGGGTCGCTGCCAAATTTATGCCTCAGGTTCTGATTGAAGATCAAAAAGAACGTCGACTCGTGCTTCGAAAGAACAGATAGAAACTGGTCCAGATTTCCTGTCGAAGTTCATTGCTGGCGATGAATCATGGTGCTACGGTTATGATCTAGAAACAAAGCAACAGTCAAGCCAATGGAAGACGTCATTATCCCCCGGTCCAAAAAAATGTCGTCAAGTGAAGTCAAACATCAAGACAATGCCCATTTGCTTTTTTTAATGTGAGAGGGTAGCTCATTGAGAGTATGTTCCACCAGGCCAGACCGTTATTCATGCTTTTTATTTGGAGGTTTTAAGAAGATTGCGCAACGGTGTTCGTCAAATGTGGCAGACAGGGGACGGTTTTTCCACTATGTCAATAAACCTGCACACACAGCCATCTCTGTTACCCAGTTTTTGGTAAAAAACGGCACGGTTCTGCTACTCCATGCACGTTACTCATCTAATCCAGCTCCGTGTGATTGTTTCTTATTTACACATATGAAGAGGGGTATAAAATGACTCAGATTCGACAACATTGATAAGGTCACGAAGAAACGAGGGAGGAGCTGTCAACTATTACTGATGAGGAGTACAAAAAATTAGACAAATATATCAAGTATAATGGGGAGTACTTTGAAGGGGATACGGTTCTTTTGTAAAAGAAATTGAAATACATAACTTTTAAAAAATAATTCCGGTTTCTTTTGGGAACC
>JAHWXV010186871.1:0-19577 GCA_024586415.1 Phrixothrix hirtus
TTCTTCAAACATTACCTGCCTGCAGTGGTCTTGAAAACAGTGGCGCACAAATTTACCGATTTAGACCTATTTTCCCGACAGTATTTAGCTTCGCAGTATAGGAGAACCACGCCTCGCTCCACTGTAGCTTTGCCGGCCCTTGCTAAAATACCGGTGTTTCTGCCACATGCGTCATTGCAATTTCGTCTTGTGACAAACCGTCATCGAAGAATAAAGGTAACCTGGGAATTCAAATTACTAAAGGTTAGCTGATCAATGTACATATACAGGGTTGGATATATAAACCGGCGCGTGTTATCACATTGATTTGAAACAAACTTCAAATGGAATGAAATGTGTAAATGAATGTGTCCTTATGTACCTTCATAATAAATTTTGAAAGCGCCCACCATCTGCATCTAAACGCTTCTGTGCACGTCGTACAGGTTCATAAAACCACGTGTCAATTCATCGTGGGTGATACAGTGGATGCAATTTATGATGTTAACCTTCAGTTCATTAATGGAATGGAGATTCTACTCGTATGCTTTTCCCGTCAAGTGCACCCTAAATAAAAGTCACATGTCGACAAATATAGTGACTGCGATATCCATAAGCCTCTGCTCACAGTCCTCTCTTCAGTTAAAATCTGATGAATACGGGTAAGTGACCTCTCAGGTGTGTGATATGTTGCTCTATCTTGTTGAAATAAGCAGTAATTACGCTCCTCTTCTGTCAGTTGGGGATACATTTCATCCAAAAAGGTCAAGTAGACGTCTGTGTAGACTGTGGTATCGAAGAATATTAGATAAATAATGCGTTTTTCAGTCATAACGCACCATACACCGATCTTTTAGTCGTGTAGAGGTTGCTCGAACAATAGGTTAGGATTTTGTGTCGCCCAATACCTATTGTTCTGGGAGTTGACAAATCCTGATAGATGAAATCAAGCCTCATCAATAATGATAATCATCAGCGGGTCCACATAACCATTTGTAACCATGTTCAACAACCAGTGGCAGAAATTTACACGTTAATCTTGTCGAGATCCTTCATTTGTTGTACGGCTGCCACTCGGTACGGTTTACATTTCAAAAACTTTAACACACAATCCATAAGTTCTGATACTCGTATGAACCTGCTGAACCAATTTCGTGGTAGACTTTCGAGGATTCCTAGTCATCATTTCAGCAATTTGTCCCACTAACACAGGTGTTCGGACAGAAGGCGTTCTGTTCCTTTTTACATTTGTAATAGATACAGTCGTACGTAATTTTCTCACCAAATCTTGAATGCTACTTTTCGCTGGCACTAGACGAAGCGGATATTTGTCTTAGAATGATTGACGTGATATCTTGATAGAGCTGGTCTGTATGTACGCCTTTACAATGAATATTCACTCTGCTAGTGAATAAGTCATGCTTATTTACTGTACAGAATAACTCTTTACAACACTGAAACAGTTTTGACGCAACAGCAATGACACTAAACACAAGCAAGACAGGAGAGCCAACAATTTCTTTCCAAGTCATATAAAATGAGATGCAGTCCGTATTATCTACCCAACCCTGTATAAATAAGATATAAATTAGATAAGTATTTAATTCTTCACCCCTCTGTACAAATATATAAACTTTATAAAAAAATTATAATTAAACACAAAACATACAATCAACGTCCATAATATTAATTTCTATTGTTTGTACTTATGGATAAAAAATACAAAGGTACACGTTAAATCGCTTTATAGATGATCTTGGAAAGAAGACTCCCGTAAATGATATCACGCTTAGGAGACGAGCTTTACATGAAAGCATAATAAACCTATCACCAGAAACATTTAGAGCAAGACCTGCATGGGTTATAAAGTTTAAAAAGTGTACACGGCATAGTATCACAAAAAGTAAGAAAATCTTTTTCACATTACAGAAAGGATATGATATGATAGAACTCGGAGAACAATTCATTGAACAGCTAAAAGAATCGCTCATCATCCTTAGAGTGGAAATATATTTCAGAAGATACTCATGATTGGTGTGATACGAAAAGTAAAGACAATTGTACAATATTTATCTGCTACTATACGTAGTTACACAATTCAACCAATGATATCTGCAACCAGTAAGTTACTATCCCCATACAGATATTTATGTAATGACATCAAAATTGGGAAGGTTAACTTCTAAATGTTTTAAGATATAGTTAAACAGGTTAATTTACCTAATGCTAATCATATGTTAGTATTGTCATTAGATTCCTGGAGTGGGCATTGCCCTGCTGTTATAGCTTATGCTATTCTCGTAAATAAGCACATTCATCACATGCAACCAGACAGATACAACCTTTAGATGTGTTTGGGTTTAAAATTTGGAAAATTCTTGTACGGCGTTTCTCTGATACAGTGTTACTATTAGATGCAGGCATTAATTTAGATAAGCGTAACAATATTTTAAAGTTGCAGTCTCGAACACATAGCCAATTATCATCGTTTTGTCAATCTTATTCAATATTAATGGCATAATAGTGGATATTTACAACAGACATTAGTATTTTGAAAATGATGTATATTTCTGCTTTTTACAGACAAACAAATTATAATAGCCGCCTGGACCTGCTGTAAGAAAATTTTGTCTACAGCATTCTTTCCATGCCTACACTGTTGCGATATTTATAGTTATAGTTAAACCTCTACAAAGATCATAAAAAGTTCCCCTATCTCTTTATAATATTTATTGTTTCATAGTATAAGACAAAAGTTAATTTATCACAAACAACTATGCATAATTTATGTAACATACGCTTTGTTTATTGTATTTAGGACATTGTAATCAATTCTCTTTTCTTGTACCTAATAAAAAACTTTACAACGATAATTTCTCCCTTTACATAAAACAAGGTCTTCCGTATTGGATGTTTTTAATTTAAATGGCAACGACGAATTGGTTTGATGCAAATTTGTTTTATATGGCTTCAAATATAAATCAATACGATAATCGTTTAAAAATACAATTACCAGATATGTCGATTGTCACTTACTGATTCATTACCCGAACTGTTGTAATTGTCATAGTAATACCACTATATCAAGCACGTTATGGTGCATAATGGTATTAGTGCTGTTATGAAACCGAATAAAGGTTTGATATCAAATTTCCGTAATTGATTGATAATTGTCGTTAGCGCAGAAAATAATGTACGACACACGATCGTCAAGTATCTTTGTACAACAGATCTTAAAAATTAATAAAGTTCGACCCTTTGGGTCTCGTGTTTTTAACTTTTTCCAACGTATTATAAGGCACTTACCGATATTGTATCGTAATATACTATTTCGCGATTGGTAAATATGAATGCCGTTAAATTTAGAAATAAATTTTACTATTTTAGTCTAACACCTTGATTCATAAAATGTATTACTTGAATATTCCCCTATTCATCACCAAGCTTACGCTACTTTCTGACAAATAGGTCTTTCTAAATTAAACTCGGTAAAACATTATCTTCTAAACAAAGAGATTCAGAGAGCTTACCTCAAGGCTCGGCAATCTTACCGGTTTTATATAATATTTTTGTCAATGACATATCAAAATTAAGAGTTTTCAAAAATGCCGAACTATTCCAATTCGCCGACGATACGGCTATTGTAATGGCAGGCAGGGATATAGTAGTAGCCAAATCTACCTTGAGATAGTGCCTTCAATAAATAAATAACTTTACAGAACGGTGGAAGATGTACTTAAATGAGGAAAAAATGGAAATTACACGCTTTTCCACTAAATCTGGGAAAACCAAAGACTTGTATTTTAATAAAAAGGAGTTCAAGATTAAAACAAAGGCAAGATACGTCGGTCTGTTATTTGATCAGTAGTTAACTTGAAAATCACATACATCTAGAAGAAATGCACTCACTAGTAACATACTGAGAAAACTATCCGATTATAGGGCAACCAAGTCAGCTATCTCTTGACCAGAAAAGCAAATTGTTAAAGACCATGCTCCTTCCATGCTTAACATACGGAGAGAAAATATGTGTTAAGGGTTCAACAACTGCCATGAAAAAGATAACGATCACACACAATAAACTATTAAGGTTAATCACTGGGGCACCATTCTACAATAGAAATGTAAACCTAATGAAAGACCTGGAAGTTCCCAACCTAATAAAAAGAGCGGCAGAAAGAAGAGAGAAGATGAAGCAGAGACTTCTCTTATATCCCTAAATATCTACCCAGGAAAAAGTCAAGAATATGTCCTGGTTTTGCCTTGCGGCTAAACTAACCTGGTGATACTCACTAAACTACCAGAGCTGAGAAAGCTCATTTATATAGTTCTTTGGACTAAATACCTGAGGCGAAGGAAGCTAAAAAAACTGTTTTAGTCTACGATATATAAATTTCTACCACGAGATTAGTCAAATTTCGAAGAAATTGGTGTAGCACATTTTGTTTTCCTACCGAGGGTATGGAGTATTATAGTGTAAGATAGATTTTTGAACTATTTGATTATAGCGTAGTATTGCCATTTAAACGGCAATATATACGCGATGAAACTTTCTGATATAATGTTTTTATAGTATAAGCAATGAAACATAATGCGCGAAATTCAAAATTTCTAAGTTCGTTTTCATGCTTTATACGAGAGGCGGTATTTATATTTTGAGCCTTGGCAACATTTCGTGTTTAAGACACCAACTAACAATTGCAATGGAAAGCTTGACATTTTTGGACGTAACCTGATTCAGGCCATTTTGACATTTGAGCGTAATTATTGATGTTTATAGTGACTTGAAAAATGTTCCTCAGCGTAAAAATGAAATTAACTCGTGATGATTTATTACTACCTTTGACGTGGATTATCTAAACAAGATTGCATCAATCTACTTACTTCCACTTTTGGAGATGAAGCCCAATCCTTTGGCACTGTGAAACGCCGGTATAAATAATTTAATCGTAACCGCCGTTCGCTCACCGACTCGAGTCGTGAAGGTCATCCAAAATCAGTTGTTGTGCCAGAAGACATTGATGCTGTGCAAAAACTGATAATGCAAGATCGTCATGTGACATAGTATGAGATTGATGCAACCTTATAAATTAGTTCGACCAGCATATATAAAATATCGCATGAACATTTAGCCTTGAAAAAGGTTTTTTCTCGTTGGATCCCGCATAATTTGAAAAGATCTCGTGTAATAATCGATTATTTGAATACTCAAAAAATCAAATTAATGGGTCACCCGCCGTACAGTCCTGATTTGGTACCCAATGACTTTTTTTGTTCCTAAGCTCAAGAATACGTTGTGTGGACAACATTTTGACATTTGAGCGTGATTAGTAGTGTTTACGGTGACTTGAAAATTGTGGTTCAGCGTAAAAATGGAATGAAGTCGTGAAAATTTTCGTGAAATGATGTATTACGACTTTCGACGTGGATTATCTAGATAAGACTGCATCGATCAACTTACTTCCACTTTTGGCGATGAAGCCCCATACTTTGCCACTGTGAAAGGTCGGTGTGACGAGTTTACTCGTGACCGCCGTTCGCTCACCGACGAAAGTCACGAAGGTCGTCCAAAATCAGTTGTTGTACCAGAAGACATTGATGCTGTGCAAAAACTGATAATGTAAGATCGTCATGTGACATACTGGGAGATTGATACAACTCTATAAATTAGTTCGACCAGCATATATAAAATATCTCATGAACATTTAGCCGTGAAAAAGGTTTTTTCTCGTTGGATCCCACATAATTTGAAAACATCTCGTCTAATAATCAATTATTTGAATACTTGAAAAATCAAATTGATGGGTCACCCGACGTACAGCCCTGATTTGGTACCCAATGACTTTTTTTTGTTCCCAAACTCAAGAATAAATTGTGTGGACAACGGTACGTTCAAAAACCACGTATTAGAGATATCTCAAACAGAATGACAAACACTTTTGACAATTGGTTTGAAAGAATGAAAAACAATAAATCAATTTTCAATAATAAATTGCTGTTTCTTTATTATTAGGCTCACAATATAAGAGTGCCCCTCGTATAATAACAATCAAAACATCCCGAAACTTTTATTTTGATGTGTAGAATTTCTGTAAAAAATTTTATGACAATTCTAATACGAGACAGCACCTAAATTGGGGTTGGAAGGGCGATTTGACTACGATTTCAAAAAAAATGGTATAGCTCGGGTAAAAGTAAGTAGAAAAGCAAATGTCAGTATATATTACCCTTCTATAAGCTTTAGATTTTGGGTTATTTAGTGAAAAGGAAAACGCGAAACTTTTGGGTGGTTTTCGCCTCTTAAAAGGGTTTCATAGCAGACAAAAGAATCTATATACTATATTTTATCAAAGTTGGCGGCAACACTTTGTGGCAGAAGTATATTTGTAAAAAATATCGAACTCTGACATCACCGCTTTTAAAGATCTCTTAGAATGTATTTGGAAGAAAAAGGAGAATATGTCCACTCGCAAAAACAGAGAATAATCTGCAAATTAATTCGATTTTGGTTATTCATAATCACCTTTTTGTTATTAGATGATTGAAATATTAAATCTAGAATTTTTATATAGTAACTACAGACATACAGTTAACAAATATAAATATATAATTAATAAATTCATTGGCGCTGGCTTCTCTATCTATTAATTGGAAACCATTTGTAATTATATGTGTGTTTGTCCATTGCACCTTTTGCTTAGATCGATATATAAATCCACATGATAATAAAAAGTTTACTATTAAAATAACTAAAAGTTTGACGTGATAGTATTTTACCACCTGAGATGTGTATACCAAATTGTAATAGAGAAACTGGTACTAGAAACAACTTGAACCGAGACTTGAACTATCACGCTTTTTGTGACGTGACTATTCCCCACAGTGGTATTTGGGTTGAGTTGCAGAAATTAATTTTGTTCGTCCTTTATACTTAACGAAAAACAGTCGGTATAAGACCAGCAGTGCAAAACGTTCTCACTATTCACTACTCAATTTTCGATATTTGTGACATTAAATAAATATCATTTAGGCTAATAAATCAACGGAATATATCGAATTAGTTTCAAAAATTGTCAATGTGGTATTAAACATTTTAAAAAGTCAGCCGTATATGCTAGCGAAAATAACCGTGTAAAATGTTAAAAGAAATAAAATTCAGGAACTTAGTTTTAAATCAAATTGACATTAAATAATATAAATAATTTAATGCGTTTAATAACTGTTCTAATTAAAACTTTTACCTTAATCTTGGAGCGCAGGTGAAAGTGAATACTTAGGAGGCTCACCTAAAACAAACAAGAAATTTATTAAAATGACTTTATTGGATGTAATATTATTTATGTATTATTTATTCCAGACGATTTTATTAATCTTATATAAAATGTTTCCATTTACTTAAATGCGGATAAAATTAGATGGTAGTTAATTTAACCTTCGTCCTTATCAAAACGGTCTGTCTTATCCTTATCTTGTGTAAATGATTATTTCCGGTTGTCTGAATGTAATTGATGCTCCCTTTCGATGTGTACAGACATTTTTGGATACCATTAGCTACAAATATCGAGCTTTCTTATCGAAATAACCTTAAGTATTACTTAATCATTAAAGGAAATTATTTCTTATTGTTTCTAAATTTACACTACCACAAGTTTCATTTATTTTAAGAAGCGAAAATTAATTAAATTTGAAAAGATTAAAACGCGACGATAAATATTTAAACTTAAAACAACTGGTAGGGTTAGTTTTATTAATAAAACTTTGATTCTTTATAATATCAAATCACACAGTAAAGTGGATACGTTAAGATACCAAGTAGTATTAGAAAACTTGACTTGTTTAGCTTGAAATTGTACGAGAATAAGTTAAAAATTTGTTACCATATAAGAACTTGCGATTGTCTATAACCATGTAGGATTTAGAACAGATGTTATTGTCTCCCAGCAAGGGCAACTTCTTTGGTAGTTTAGATATTTGCAACTATTTTGCCCTAATAACAACTTAAAAAATACTACTTTTTCTGAAGTTTCCTTCATCAATTTTGCATAGTTGTGCAGTTTGTCGAATAATTATTCGTTATGCGCTCGCTGGAAGTTACCATTCGCTACAGCGAGGTAACTTTGAATTTGTACATAATTCTTGAAGAACTTTTTGTGTACCATTGGATGTTGCATTTAATGATTTCCACTAAGTAGCCGATATTTTCTGAAGGTTTACTTCCTTATAGAATCTATTACTTAATATAAATGTTATGGAAACATGTTTATGGTGATTTTGTAAGGGATTTATTGAGGTATATCTTCTTCCATCTCTTTTGATGCATTTCTTTCTATCATCATTGTCAGATAAGCAGCCGAAAACCTACAGTTGCATTATTTATCGAATCCTCTGATCTTCAATAAATATTGCTTCCCTTATAAAACCAGTTACTTTGTAACAACTTTACGCACGTGTTTTTATTGATCTGTAAAATAATCGAAGGTTAACTGGTTTCACTCCATTTTGGCTGTCATTCCCAATACTTTCCATCAAGAGTCAAAAATCGCCGAAAGCCCTCTTTATCAAATCTATTATTTTAAAACCAATTTAGGAAGACGTTTTTATACTAATTTCGCAAGTTCGCTTGTTGTATGTACAGTTTGCTGCGATGGGTTCCCTGTGCGCACGTTCAATAAATACCCTACAAGTTTTGAGGATCGCAAATAAATAGGGAAAACACTGAAGTTCGCGGTAATAAGAGGTATTTGAAGACTCCTAATTAGCGAAAAGATCAACCAAACACTACCTAAAGAATGATAGTCGCTATATTTCACTTTGATTCAAACAGGCTTTGCGTAGATAAGCGCTACGTAATATCGACATACTAACTTATCTGTTATCTAAGATAATATGTTTAAAACTCGAGTATGCTATAAAATAATTTAGCAAATTATTTCCTTAAATAGTACTGTAATTTTTCTTGGATAAATAAATAAGGTTTGTTCCATGATAATCTTTTATTTGTACATGTTGGAAATTTTAAATATATAATACTAGATACTTGTAGTTAAATGTTCATAAAAAAATGCATGTATTAAAAACAAACTACAAATGCTGTAAATTAAATATAAAATGTATATACATAATCCGACAAATAAAATTAAACTAAACCCTATAACTAATTGAAATACGATGAACGTTCATAACATACAATGTCGATCGATGTACATGTATGAAAGGTATAATATAGTATATTACGATACAAGATCGGCAAGTGCCTTATACCATGTCGAGAAAAAGTTAGAAAAACGAGATCCGAACGGTCGAGTTTTGCTAATTTTGAAGACCTATTATACTAAGGCGCTTAATGATCATGTGTCGTACACTATTTTTTGCGCTAACGACAACTATCAACTAATTATGACAATTTGAAATCAAACCTTTACTCCGTTTCATAACAGCACTAGTACCGTTATAAACCATAACGTGCTTGTTATCGCGGCGTTACTATGAGAATCACAACAGTTATGGAAGCATATCATAACGTGACAATTAACATAGCGGGTAAATGTACAAAAACAGGTCGGTAGTGCAAAAAATAATTACAAGTAACTACATATATTTTGAATCTTAAAGACATCAAAGCTTTGAAAAAAGGTTTTAAGTGCAATTAGATACCCGAATGTTCCGTGAGTCGGCATTATGGTATTCGTCACCACGAGCATGTAAATATGATGTTCAAGTTAGCTAAATAGTTTGCATTAGAAAGAAAACTTTATTTTATAGATTTTAAGTGAATAATTTAAAATTTTTATTGAAATGAAATCATAAAAGAGAATTTTTTAAATAATTATGTAAACTAAGAAAAAAGAACTGAAACTTTATGTTACTGAAGATACCACATTTTAACTTTTCAATTGAAACACAAATAAAAGTAGTAGCGAGTATTCCCTCCTCGAGCTCTGATAACTGCTTGCATCTTCCTTGTCATGCTGATGATTAAAATTTGAAGCTTTCTTGAGAAATTGTATTCTGTTTCTCTTGTGCTGCAATCCTCAGCTCTTCTAATGTCCCTGGCACGAAATATCTTTGACAAATGCGACCTTATAGCATGTCCCGCTGTCACAATAACTATCTCAGGAGCAAAGCGATAGAGGCGGAAGGGCATATCGTAATCTAAGCTGTTATAAAAGAAATAATATTTCACTTCTCGGAGAAAGTCCAGTGGTTCACGCTAGGTCGAAGTTTTCTTACAAAGTAAGCAAAATAGTAAGAAAGGTAGGGCGCCATACGTTCTTCTTTAGTAACAGGAGGACACCAGAACGACAAGATGTAAGCCTGATGATTCGGAGTCTAACTTCAGCGTCTCTAATTTTCGTACCTAAGAAGACCTAAATTCACTTAAAGTAGAAAAAGGCAGGATACGATAAATTAGCACAAAACAATGTCAACAGTAAGATGGACGTTTATTCAAACCCCATATGGTAGGCAATTATATTGCATAACATAATTATATATAAACAAAATAATAAAATAATAATTGTAATTTATATCCTGGTTAAGGATACGTTTGACAAGCAAAAAGGATTATTGAAGTGGTTTTTATAGATTAAAGCTAACCTGAAATATTTGTTGACTTCGTACCTATTATATACGATATGACGTTTTCTTAAATATAGAAACGATTACAAATGAAAGCACAGTAAATAATACACTTAATAAAAGTCAATGTTAGCATAAACATATTGGAAGATACAGCTAATTACTTAAAACGTTTTAAGAATAAAAGCGTCAGTTAAATTGAAAGGAAATAAATAAAATATGAAAGTAAAGATCTCGTAAAGATAAGCTAAGCAATATACCTAACAAAGGTACTTCGTAACCACCTAAAATATGTCTGTTCTATTGCAAACTAGATTTAGTTAATAATTAATGTTAAAGAAATACCAGTTATATCTTTCTCCAGAGAAATGTATATATTTTGGGGTGTATGTATAGTGCACATACCCTGTATATTGAAAGTAATTCAAATAATTCTTTAGATAGACCATAATCTAAATCTTACCTAGTACGTTAATTGAAAAGCTAGACATTGCGTCACAGAAATTAAATTTGTTACAAAGAAATCATCAAACAACGTCGACGCAGTTATTTTAGATAACCAAGTACATTTGAATTTGTATGTAATAAGTAATTTAGTTTACATTCAATGAAGTTTCTAAGAACCTTTATATTCAAAAGGGAGTAAATTTATCATGAAGTTTAGAATATGTAGGTAGCTATCTCGTATAATAAAGAAAAATGTATGTTAAACAGAACGCAACAGGTAGTTAGTGGATAGTGTCTTCATAATAAAAACCAAGTAGGATAAGCCACCATCAATACATAAAATGTTTAATAATTACATAACGTACTATAGTATTAAGTACTGATGACTTTAGGATGACTTAATTATCAATTCATTAATATTAAATTACTGGAAATATGCATATTACGAAGGTCACGGTATGAACTACCTCATTAGATAATTAACTTTTTACGACCTTTAGATTTTCACCTTTCAGCACAGCTAGAAGATCCTCTGATAGATAAGATGTGTTCGTGTTCGTCTTTCAAAGTAAGCACATTCTATGATACTGTCCAAATTTAGATTAACAAGATCCTATGAGTTGAGCTAGAGAAGATAGAACAGAAGTCAATTACTAATCAAATAATGAGAGATTAATTAGAGTTTACCGTTGTATGAAATATGTACAACGCGTTTAACAGCAAGAGAAGACAATTCTAACACGTAGCATCGTGCGTCTAGTCGTCGATAAAGAAAAACATCAAATGTGTTAATTCAAGGCGACTCACACGCAAAAACATAGCAAAAAGTAGAAGATAAGAAACTCGTATTCTATTGAATTTAAACTTTCAAAACGGATTTTATAGTATCAAATATTTACATCAGATAGCAATACTTCACGTGAAGTATGAATTACATGAAAGAAATCCTTTAAACTATTTAAATTAATTGGAAGCAACCTTTTATAAATATTAAAATAATTGAAAGAAATATTATTCACTAGAATAAACATATTTAACTCTAAACCAAAGCGAATATTGGTTATTTAATAACAAAAATTCCGTACATAATTATTATTTAAAACTATTCAAAGGTATATACAGAGCGTCCACAAAAAAATTTAAACAAAATAGAATTCATTAACTAAATGTCAAGGTGAGACCGTGACTTCACAAATGCTTGATCGGATTTAAATCTGGGCTATATAGTGGCCAATCCATTCTTCTAATTTGAACAAAATCGGGGTAAGAATTCACTATCCCACCAGCATAGGAACGTCCATTATCGTGTATTAACATGAATATGCCATATCCAATATGGCCGACAAATGGCAAAACATGATCTTGTAGAATATGTTCAATATACAAGTCAGCTGTCAATGGCCCATTCACCTCTATAAGTTTGGTACGTCCTTCCCAACTAATACTTTCCCACAGAATGATGCCGCCACCACCAAAACTAACGCTCTGTATAATGTTACAGCTGGAATAATGTTTCCCAACTCTTCGGTGGATGTTGTTTCATCCATCTGACTTCCATAATTCAATTCTGGTCTCATCTGTGAACAGAATATTTTTCCACTGCTCGATGGTCCAATTAACATGCGTTCTGGAAAATTCTAATCGACAAGTTTTGTTGTTTTGTAATAAACGTGGAACTTGGAAAGGGCGTTTTGGTTTTACATCAGCATCTTTCAATCTTCGTCTGATTGTTTTAGAACTTACATTAATGTGTCTCGCATTTATCAACCCGTTTCTGAGATACGTAGATGTTAATGAGTAATTTCGTAAGCAATTAAAAATCAAAAAACGGTCGCAAGCGGC
The DNA here is from genome assembly GCA_024586415.1 of Phrixothrix hirtus. Lineage (NCBI taxonomy): Eukaryota > Metazoa > Arthropoda > Insecta > Coleoptera > Phengodidae > Phrixothrix > Phrixothrix hirtus. Next base: position 12,847 of record JAHWXV010186871.1, read on the forward strand.
ACTCGCGCACCTTTTCCTTCCTTGACAGGGTCTTCTTGTGTAATTTCCAGTTCTGCGATATTGTTTTAAAATTTTTGATACGGCAGATTGGGTTATTCTAAGACATCTTGCAATGTTTTTTCGTCTGTATCCTTCATTAGAAAGAGTTAGAGCTTGCACCGCTTTAACGCCATCACGGTGTATGACGGGTGGTATTATATTGTCTCAGAAAGTGAACCATGTAAACGCAATACACTAAGTTTCACTTAAAACAACTTAAATCACAACAACTCTGACAACTTGAAGGAAATGTTTTTCGATAAAACGCATGACCGGCACTAAACGTCATTAAAATGCTTGTAATGTCAAAATACTTATAGACATTTGTGTACACCAGCCTACTAACAATAAGTGAATACCATCAATGCAAATTTCAGTTTTCGGCAATATTTCATAAATATTTTCAAGTAATTAGGATAACGAAAAATATTCCACAATTTTGTCCAGAGGTGTATTAATACTATTAATTAGACGTACCGTAATCTCCAATAGAGCTACCCAGCGATCAAGTAGACGAAGCAGGTTAAGGTATTGTTGCAAGTTTTGGTTATTTAGGGCATCATCTCTAACTGTGTGCTGCCTGAACTTGGTTAGAAATATTAAAATGTAAACAAATTTATTAAAGAAGTATTTATCAAAGAAACATCGTTTTTATTACAAATTTAACATATAGTTTAATTAATTATATTCCTAAACATTGATTTATAAATCGTTTTGTATAATTGTTGTTGTATAGGTTATGTTTCGTTTGTCAAGTATAGGTGGATTTGTAATTTGGCAACCTCTGTAAAATATACGTCTTAAAATCTATAACAAAACATGAAGTATATGTGAGTAGGTTATGAATTTATCATACAAGGGTTATTTATTGTACTATTTAATCGAAAAAAGAATTTTAGTAAACTTAAATAATGATAATATTAAATGTTGGCCAATAAAGAGAATAATTATTTAAATGAAGTACCTAAGTAAATTACTATTCACGTCTATATTTTAAAAACCTTACATCTGAACTTAAATATTTAGGCTGCTGATGATTTTAGAGTATAAATATTTATGTTTAAATTATTTTTGGTTTGCGTATTAATTTTGTATTCCGGTAAGTTAATTTGAATACCCTTCCGAAGCAATTTATACAAGTAGAAATGCTTTGTAGAAATTTATTTACTAATTATGTTTTGGGCATATCCGTTTGTATGTGTTTCAAATTTTTTTTAATAAAGCTACCATTCCACCTTCAATAAATTCTCAACTAAATCTAATTTTTTGAGCATAGAAACGATTCTGTTACGGTTTAATTAATCTCGGAAATAAATTATTAATATCTATATAATTTTACCTACAGCTGTGCCTAATTAAACTACTGATGCCCAGTTTAAGGCTAAATTCGAGTCAATAGTAAGTTTTAGTTTAAACTCCGGAACTTATTTGACTTTTTACTAAAACTTATTTGATAAGGTTCAGGTTTCCTATATGGCTGCTTATTTGAAACCGGTTTTGATTTTTGAATAATAATTTGCATGGCATGTTTCTGTTTGATCGTGTTCGTTTTTAGTAAGGTAGCAAAAACATTAAGTAAAAATACTAGATGTGCCCGAGTATGTCAGTGAATTACGTGTACTTCCTAGTAGTCGTAGCACGGGCAACTGCATGCTGGCTTGCAGAGCAACCTGTTCATGATAGGGACCTTAGTCTGAATAGAATATCATTAGGCATACCTGAGGTAATGTTAGAATTGTGGCTTGTGACGAGTATGGTGTCAATTCCGTAAGTAGGGAATGCTACATCGACATAGGGTACGATCTAGGCCAGCAACCACGTCTACCTTTAAAAATATTGCTAAAAAGAAACAAAGAAAAGCCTCAAACAATCAAAGCCATGGTAGGCGACTGAGATTGAACAAGATTGGCCCACCTTGGAATAAACGCGAGAACATAGAATAGAAAGTCGGAACGTGGAACGCAAGAAGGATGTATGGGAAAAAACACAAAATTTTAAGTGTAATGAGAGAGAGATGACTAGATGTGCTATGTGTGAGTGAAACCAAGTAGAAAGGGAAAGAAGTGATAGAGATGGATGCGGGAAGCGTAGGTTTCTGGTCTGGATTAGAGAGTTAGACGCATGGTTCAAAAGGAGTGGGATTGATTTTAAGCGAATTCGCTAAAACACACGTAAGGGAATATGAATTGGTATCCCCCGTCTACTCTGGGTTCGAATGAAGATAGGCATCAGGAAAGTAATGGTTGTAGCGTGATAAGCTCCTGTGAATGGTGATAACCAGGATGTAAGTGAAACTTTTGGACAAAGTTAGTGAATGATAGAGTGATTTTACTGGGTGACTTGAACGCATGGGTGGGAGTAAGAAGAGAAAACATAGATCGTATAATTGGCCCTTACGGCGATCCTAGAACGAATGAGAATGGGGAAGCATCAGTTGGGATATGCTTAGAAAAGGGCATGTTTGTATCGAATACCTAGTTTAAACATAAGAATATCCATTTGTATACGTGGCAAAGAGGTGAGCCTAGAAGCATGACTGATTTAATCGTTTATGATGAGAGGTTACAGAGGTTACAGGTCACACAGGTAAAGGACACATGAGTGGTGAGGTTCTGAATGTGGGACGGATCATTTTCCAGTAATGTCTGGTAATGGTAGGAGGTACATATTTAAGAAGAAGGAAATTGCAAGAAAGACTAAAGGGAAAGTGGAAAGACTTCGGGAGACGAATGTGAGAGGGAATACGTACAAAACCTAGAGAAAATAATGTTCACAGAAGAATCTAAATGGAAGTATGAAATTGAAAAAGGTGGCATCGAATATACATGGAAGAGGTTGAAAGGCATCGTGATAGAGTATGCAATTAAAGTATGTGGAGTGAGTACGATTGAAAAGTTTAAAAAAACGCATGGTGGAATGATGCCGTGAAAGATGCAGTAAAGGAGAAGAAAGAATTATATAAGAGAATGATTGGCACCAAAGATAAGAGGAACAGATTTAGCCTACTGGGTGTAAGAAAGCGAGTAACCGGAATATGGAATAGCGAGAATGAAATGGAATGGGATGAAAGTAAAGTAATATTACGTTGGAAAGAATATTTTAACGGGTTGTAATGCAACAGGGGTACTGAAATAAGTGTGAACGTGTGAAATGCTGGAATAAATAAAACCCAAAACAACGATAAGAGAATAGACGTGGAAGAAGTGCGAAATGCAATAAAAAGGCTTACAGATGGGAAGGCTGCTGGACTAGATGAAGTTACAAACGAAATGTTAAAGCATGGCGATTTGCGACTAGGTGAATGGTTGTGCAAATTATTTAATGATTGTGTTCAATTAGGAAGAGTGCCAGAGGACTGTAAGAGTGCTATTATCATGCCTTTGTACAAAGGAAAAGGTGGTAGATATGAATGCAACAGCTATAGAGCTATAAGTTTATTAAGTGTAGCTGGGAAGGTGTTTGGTGGAATTATAATTAGCAGAGTTCGCATAAATACTGCAAGGAAGATATGGGATGTACAGTGTGGGTTCGTGCCTGGGCGGGGATGCCTGAATCAAATGTTTAGTTTTCAGCAAATGACGAGAAGTTTTTGCATGTTAATGAGAAAATGTATTGTACTTTTGTGGATTTAGAGAAAGCGCATGACAGTGTGAATAGATGCAAGTTAAGGGCAACTCTGACAGAGTGGTGTAAAGGGAAAGCTACTGAATGAGTGAACAGTACGGTTAGTGACTACTTTGAAATTGAGCAAGCTGTGAGACATGGATGTGTGATGTCACCTTGGTTCTTTAATATATTTATGGATAAATGCGCGAGGAGTGCATGTGAGGACTTGAGTGGTATAAAAATAGGCAGCAAAGATGTAAAAGTGTTGTTGTATGCAGACGATTCAGTACTAGTAGCTAAAAGCATGAGCCAAATGCAACGAACGTTGAATAAATTTGTAGAAGTGAGTGAAAGAATGGATTTGAAAATCAATATTGGCAAAATAAATGTAATGGTTTTCAGTAGCAAAGGTAAAAGGAAATATGGCAGCTGATGTTGGGTAGCGAGATAATTGAGCAAATGAACAAATTTGTTTACCTTGGCAGAATGATTGCGAATGATGGGCGAGTAGATAGTGAAATTGAAAACAGAGTGAATATAGGCAGGAGAATAATAATTGGTAGCATGTGGTCAGTAACCAAGAGTGAACAGTTAAGCATAGAAGCAAAGAAGGCTGTGTACAATAGTGCATTTGTTCTAAATGATTTATATGGCAGTGAGATTGGGTGTGTCAGAAGAAGTACATGAGTAAAATAAGCGCCGTAAGTATGAGGAGCCTAAGAGCTGCATGTGGCAAAAGGTGACATGACAAAGTAAGGAATGGATGGATGATGCATGCGTGCCAGGTGAAGAAGATAATGCCTGAACTGTACGAAAGAAGTGAGTTAGGATGGTTTGGACATGTGGAACGAATGCGTAATGAACGATTAATAAAGAAAATATATATGAATGAGAAACTACATAGGAGTAGACCGAGAAAGAGCTGGTTGAATATGATTGAAGAAATTGTAAAAGGAAAGAGAATAAAGAGAACAAAGAATAGAAGAGCTTGCCAAAAACGTTGTATGAATTTAATGGAAACAAAAGAAGTGTGTAAGGGCAGAAAGGAATGGAGAAAAAAAAAGAATGGGCGATGGTAGAGATAGTAGGATTGGTGGATAATAGTGGGATGGTGTGGATACTGTATAGTCCTGGGAGTTGTAGTGAAGGGTGGCAGTAGCGATATAGGTGGGAGGGGGTTGATGCATGGGTGCGTGCAGTGGTTGAGAAAATGGAGGCTCGGTATTGGATTCTGCCTACTCCGCTAAGGGAATGGCATGTAGTAGTAGTAGTAAAAATACTAGATTAAGGAAACCATTTTAAAAATAGTATTTTTTAACATGAAGTCCATAGTGTTTAATGATAAAGCAGTTGGAAATGACGGAATTTAATCAAATTCTCTTGTACAGTTCTATTACCGCATATTACGCGTATTATAAATTTTTGTTTAATCCATGGCGTATTTCCGTTGGTTTGTTAGTAAGCTCTACGAACTGCTGTACCTAAAAAACCAGTTCCCGCAAGCTTATTGAATCTTGGATCAATTAGCATTTTTCTTACTCTGTCTAAAGTTATCGAACGTATCGTAATATTCAATTATTACAACACTCGCATATTAATAACATTTTGCCAACGCTGCTATCTGGGCTTAGAGCAGGCCACAGTTACACTACGGCTTTACTTAATATAACAGAGGATATTTTTAGGTCAATAGATGATAGAAATATGGTTATTATGGCTTTACTCGAATATGCCAAAGCTTTTGACATGATAAATAACGAACTTTTAATTGCAATTCTTCATCATATCGGTGTCGATAAAAAAGCTAAATACTTTTTCAAAATTATATTGCTAATCGAGCACAACGCGTAAAATTGTCTAACAATTTTTCTCAAAGTCGTGGTGTGACTTTTGGTGTGCCACAAGGCTCGATTCTGGGTCCTACTTTATATAATATTTATAACTCTAACTTGGATATAGTAATCAAGTATTACAAAGTTCATTTTTACGCAGACGAGACATAACTCTACCTCGCTTTATGTCCTGAATTTGCTTTACAATGTATTAATGAAGATCTGGAAAAACTAGTGCCCTTTTCAGAATATCATTGTATAAAATCAACAGCAGCAATGTAAATATTATGGTTTTTGAAATCGTAGATTCAGGACACAGATCGTATCTCAACTTAAAATATCTGTCAATGGAGGAAGGTTGAGTTGTATGGAGTCTGTAAAAAATTAGGACTTCACATTGATAGTAGTTTACGTTTTAAGAAGCATATAAGTAAATTAATTCATCGAGCATCCTACAATCTTAAAATTTTGTATAGTAATAATGATATTCTCAATAAAAGTTTAAAAGTTCGATTATGAGGGTGACTAATACTTACACACCTTTTAATTATTATGATCAGATATATAATAACTGCATAGATGCGGCAGAGAGTGCAAAATTCATGCCTACGATTTACTCACGGTATCAAAAAGAGAAGCTATTTTACATAAACTTGCAGAAACACATTGGTTAAATATGAAACACAGGCGAGTTCTTCACGAGGCTTATTTCTAGTTCAATATTACCAACAAAAGGATGCCGACGTACCTATACTCGCGTTTAAAATTTCGCACTGAGGTCCATACCATAAAACTTAGATTTAAAGGTCTATTAACTCCTTCAATGTACAGAACCACTTTGTATCGAAGATCGTTTTCCTTTAATATTTCAATATTATTCAATAGTGGACTTTGTAATTTCAGTAGAGCATCTATAAAAATTTTTAAAAATAAAACTAAATATGTATTACAGCTACAAAATAAAAAAATCTGGTGTGAAACAACACACGAATTTCTCTTACGCATATAGATATGCCAATAGTGTCCACAAATGACTAGATTATCGTCTACGTTTATTTTGGAAACAATAATTGTAACGGTCACCCATCCAAGTTACTGGACAGGAGAAAGGCTGCTTAACTCCGGAAATTTTCTCTGATAGAGTGCTTCAATGCATTTTTTCAGAAAAACTGTTAAGTTTACGTAAAGGGACATTGAATACATAATAACCGTAGCATATTTAAAACTAAAAGTTATAGCTGTTTTCGAGAAAAT
>JAHWXV010186963.1:0-13071 GCA_024586415.1 Phrixothrix hirtus
TGGGATTTTACCGAAACGTCGTCAATTGGACAAAGGCCCTAATAAAGGCCTACAACATACGCGAATGGAAACCCGAAATAATTATACAACATATATATAAAACATGTAACAACAAAAAGGTAATTTGTACTGGTTAGTTTATAAAAGCATAAGCGCAACCTTGAAGGATGTATCTTAACTTTAATTTATTCTACAGTGCTACCAAGCTTACAAAAGCTCCGATGGGGTTTAACAAAGGAGCTGCAGTTGCACGAAGTATATTCAAATACAAAAGTTTGTTGCCGGTGAATTGTAAACAAATACAAAATTAATTTGAATGGCAGTATGTAATTATATATTTTCTGTATCCTTTTGATTTTAAAATAGAATTTAATAAAAACAAATAATTGTAGTAAATGACTGAAGTAGTTTTAACGTGTCGATATTGTTTAGTTTTAGAATGTAAATGAAGTGAATGTTACAAACCACATAACCTCGTTTTTTCTAAACAATGTAATGGATTTACTTACCTAAAGAAAGCTTTAATTTACTAACAGGTGTCTTAAAAAACCGATTTTATATAAAGGAGTTATTAAAAATTAAGCAAACAGTTTAATTCAAATGCGACAAATTGTATATTTTCACAGAATGTAGTATGTAAATTTTGTGTATAACTCAAATGACTGGCTGTTATATTTAATATTGAATTTAGTTCACATATTTCCCGCGGATTTTGTAAGTTTGGATACGCTGTATTTCATAAACTTAAGTTGTAAATTAAATTATATATTACATTAGGTATGAATAGAATTCCAATCCATCAGTATTTAACAATGGATAGTTACATTTCGTGATGCACGATTAGTATGAAATAAAACAATAAACTCCATAAATTTACTTCAAGTAATTATTAAAGTAACAACTACATGTTTGAAATTACAAGGAATTTTAATAAAAGTTAGCAGCAAGAAAAATTTCAAATACAATTAAACAAAAATTTTATGTAAGTATCTTTCATAATGTATATTAAAATTGTAACAGACTTTGAAGATGCTCCTGCTCCAGATATAGCAATATTAAGCGAAAGCACTCAATTCTTTAGGGTAGACCATGAGACTATTACTTTAAAACACACAACTTTAAACACACGCACATGCTGTTTCACATCTTTCTCACACGAAGTCACGCGATGACAATTTTCCGTTTCATGCATGATACATCATGGATTGTAAGTACGCATACTTGCTAACTGACGTTTGTGTTTGACATTTTCGTTGTATAGATATTGCTGTTTTGCGTATTATATTTATATAACTAAATCAGTGTAACATATTTTAGCGAAACTAGTTAATTGTTTTAAAACGTTTATTTATATTCACTAATTCTACACTTATTTATTTCACAATCCACTAACAGCAAACATTTATATTTCTATTTATGTATATTTATATTTATATTCATCAGTAACCTACAGCACAAGATTCTAATAAAAACTAACTAAGAGAGTTTAATCTGCTGCTTATATATAAAAGATAAATTCTAAAACAATACTGAAGGAGATTCCAGAATATTACTAAAAATAATGATGTAATAAATTGTAATGAATTGACTCATTGCTAACCTAATTGAATTGACAGATATAGGTTACTGCAATGAGTCATTTGGGGATTACATCATCTATTTTATTCTAGAAAAAGGTACTGGATGTTTCTAGAATCTTCCATCAGATTTCTATTGTTTCAAATTTTCGTTACACTGCCCCCTCCTTAAGACTGTTACGTCCCGTAACACTGACCTCGGACTATGCACTTGGAATGGTTCTATCTTCGTTGGCGAAAGTCGGAATCTGCACTGCGGTCCATACTTGCAGCACTATTTGTTGAGTATACGCAGTCCGAAGATTTCATCGTTGGTGGAGTTCCATTTGGATTCCAACTACACACCAGGATCTTCAAACCAGTGCCTTGAAACACTACTTCCAATATGTTACGTACCACGCGCCAATTAAGCTGGTCTAGACCGCAACCGAGCTTTGCAACAGCTAACTTTCTATTGGCACCGGCACAAATATATTTTCTTAAATCCAATAATGCCTTCCACAAGTCTTGATAGCGTGGTTTTTGATATGATAATACTTTTGTCACAAAGTAGTAAATACTTCCATACCTTGGCGGTGACGGCGTAGTAGGTGACATGCCTTTCCAATTTCTGGCTCTTGCTGCAGTATTACTTCCACGCCACCATACCTCTTCTTAAAACCAACTGCGATGCCACGGAACATTCGGACGTCTTTAGCGACACAATGGGCCAAGGAGTACTCCTCTGATACATCAAACAGATTTCTGTACTCCTCAGTGGTAACCCCAAATCTAGCTTTGTGGTATCCCGAATACGTTTTCATAAAGTCAGTAAATGATTGTTCGCTGTTTTTGACTTCTAATTCTTCCAATCCAAAATGTTTCGCCCTTTGCACACAATCTTGCTGTTCCGGTTCTACGTTCCTTCCAGCGTATAGGGCTAACGGATTCATCTGAACCAATTTGGGCTTTCCTCTGGGCAATTTCATAATTCGGTAGATTACACCGTTGGCCCTTTTTATCGCTTTATATGGATCTTCCCAAGATTTTTGCAATTTGAGAGATAGACCTCGTTGTCGCTTAGGTTGGTACAACCAGACTAGATCATTGGGTTGAAATCCTCCCGTTTTGGAACTTATACTGGACTTTCATTCGATCGCTGGCAATCTGGATGTTATTGCGAACTCTCTCAAGTATAGAATTTAGTTTCGTTCTTAAGCTTTCAGCATACGGATTTCCAGCCACCTCCACCTCTCCAGGCTTATTACCAAACTACAAATCACACGGTAGTCTTATTTCCCGCCCAAACAGCACTCTGGGTAGGGTCTCTCTTGTCGTTTCATGTACGGCTGATCGATATGCCATCAGGAACAAATGCAAGTACTGATGCCAATCTCTTTGATAGTCCGAGACAACTATTGACAAATATTTTCCCATTGTTTGATTCATGCGTTCTACCATTCCATCTGACTGCGGGTGAAGGGCAGTTGTTCTGGTTTTGCGTATCTTCAACAGCTGGCAGAGACTTTGAAATAAGACTGACTCAAAATTTCTTCCTTGGTCGGAGTGTAATTCCAAAGGAATCCCAAAACGTCTAAACAGTTCTTTTACCAAGGTTTCAGCCACTGTAACTGCCTCTTGATTAGGTAGAACGTGTGCTTCGGCCCATTTACTAAAATAGTTCATTGAAATCGGAATGTTTTTGTTTCCTACTTCGGTTTCTGGAAAAGGACCAGCTACATCGATGCCGACTTTTTCGAATGGACTACCTACGTTATATTGCCGCATCGGTGCTTTTCGTCTCCCAAATGGACCGTTCCCAGATGCACATATTACACATTTTCGACACCATTCCCTAACATCATCCTTGCAGTTCATCCAATAAAATCTTTCACGGACCAATATGCTTTAATAATGGGATTAAATGATGCCATTTCCTCCCAACCTGGTCTTCGACCTTCATTCTTCCACTTTAACAGCACCTTTAGGTCTGGGACATTTTCTTGTTTAACATTATCTGGTTTCCAGTCGTCGTTCTTTACAGTAGTGCGGTTGACAAGAGGATCTTTAACTTTTGTCTCCAACTGAGTACAATGCCTGCAATCTTCTATGTAAGGCCGTCTTGATAAAGCGTCAGAATTTCTATGAATTTTTCCGGGACGATGTTCAACTTCAAAATCATACTCTTGTAGCCGTTCAATCCATCTCGCTATTTGGCCTTCTGGATTCTTAAACAACTGGAGCCATTTCAATGCTGCGTCGTCAGTTCTCAATAAGAAATTTCGTCCATAAAGGTATTTGTAAAAGTGTTCAACGGCCTTTATCAACGCTAGCAATTCTTTGCGTGTAACACAATAGTTCCTCTCAGATTTGGACAACACTTTGCTAAAATACCCAATTACTCGTTCCTCTCCATCTTGGATTTGCGATAGCACTGCATCGATGCCGACGTAGCCAGCATCGGTATCTAAGACAAATCTTCCCTCTATTCTAGGGTAACTGAGTATGGGTGCTGTTATCAATGTTTGTTTAAGTGTTTCAAATGACTTCTGGCAGCTATTGTTCTATAAATATGGCTGGTCTTCTTCAGTAAGTTTTGTAAGTGGTTTTTCGATGTCTGCAAATCCACGTACCAATCGACGATAGTAAGTGCATAACCCCAAGGAGCTTCTTAATTCATGTTTATCTTTTGGTCGTGGTCATTCTCGTACGGACTCAATTTTTTATGGGTCAACTGCCACGCCTTTTTCGGAGAGTACATTACCCAAGTATTTCACTTTGTTTTGAAACAAGTTGTACTTTTTCGGACTAAGTTGTAGATGTGCACTTCGTAGTCTTTCAAATACCTCTTCAAGATTTCTCAGGCGTTTGTCGAAGGTCTTTCCAATAACTATGACATCGTCCAAGAATACCAGATATGTTTGCCAAGACAACCCTCTCAGGATCAATTCCATTAGCTTTTCAAACGTCGCTGGTGCATTGCATAAGCCAAAAGGCATCACAGTGAACTGCCAGAGATCAGATCCAACAGAGAATGCTGTCCTTTCTCGACGTTCATCTTCCATACCGACTTGATAATAAACACTTTTCATGTCTAGAGTAGAAAACCATTTGGAACCGGAAAGAGTGCCTAAAGTGTCGTCAATTCTGGGTAGAGGATAGCTGCCCTTTTTGGTCACATTGTTTAAACGACGGTAATCCACACAGAATCTGGTGCTGCTATCTTTCTTTTTAACCAGTACAACTGGCGATGCCCAAGGACTGCTGGATGGCTCTATTATCCCTTCGCGGGCCATGTCCTTGATTATCTGTTCAGCTTCGCCTGATTTGGATAAAGGCAACCTCCTTGGTCGTTGACGTATTAGTTGCCCATCTCCGGCATTTATTTTGTGTGTCACAACATTTGTTCTTTCTTTCAAACAGTCGTACGTGGCAAATATATTGGCATATCGTTGGATCAACTGACTTTTGCTCACGGGATAACCCGTTATCAAAGGATTCGAGTGTGGAATGCAGTTTAGATAAATTATTTACAGGTAAAACCTTCTCACTGGCTTTTGTGCAACGTACTACAGATGAGATAGGTGTGCAAGTTCCTAATTCCGTACCCTTCTACAGCCTTATTTGGAAGGCATTGACATTCATCAAGCGAACAGGTGTTGTTTCCTTGGTCTCAATCAACACTCTTCCAGCTAAAATTCAACTACCAATACTTATGTTGCTGGTTTCTAGAATTCCTATACATCCTACCCGGAAGTCTCCCTCCGGTTGGCCCATAATTGTTGTTTCTCTGCTTGGTCTTAATACTACTTCTTCGGCTAGGATTATTTTTATTGCATGATCTTCTCGTTTATTAATGGGTATCTCTTCATCATCAACTCGTATGGCATGATTCTTTAAGTCTAACGCAAAGCCAAACTCAGACATTACATCCATACCCAATATAACAGGTTCCTCAATATCAGCTACTAGTACGCGATGCGTTAACTTCCTACAACCGATCTCAATATCTGTAATAAATTCACCATGAACAGTTATTTGATTTCCTGTAGCTGTATGTAATCGCAGCGGTGAACGCAGTAATCTTCCATTCCCAACAATGTTTAGTTTTACTATTGTCTTTGTTGCTCTTGTGTCCAGCATCATTTTTCAAACCTTCCCTGCAATTGTTCCATTAATGTAAAGACTTCCGGTTTATGTTTTAACGATGCCACTTGGATGGAGACTTCCGGGACATGTTAGCAGAGATCGATATTCGTCCCTTCACATCGATCCTTTCTAGTTTTCCTGGTGCTTTGTGTTAGCAGCGGAACTGACCATATCCTCTTGACAATTTTTCTGTATACGTCCCCATTTACCACATTTGCAGCATTCTAGTTTACGTTCTGTTGGTCTTTGGGCTCTGATTAGTCTTAACACTGTTTCTTCTAAAGTCTAAGCATTAAGTTTATCTTGCTTAATGGATCGTACACAAACATGGCCCTTCGGTGCCTCTTTGGCCGCTTCAAATTCTAGTGCATGAGCCAATGCACTAGCCAGGTCACAAGGACGTGCTAATCTAAGTACTTGTTGTGTTTCAGAATCCCTAAGACCATCGACAAATGTTTGCACCCCAATTTATTTAATAAAGCTTTCTGGAGCCGTTGGGTATGCTAATCTTACTAGCCGCGCAATTTCAGCTTCAAATTCCTTGGAGTTCCCTCCAAACTTCTGTGCACGATTTCTTAATTGGGCACAATAGACCTGTGGCAGATTTTTATCTTCATATCGCATTTCCAATCGTGAAACGAGGTAATCGTAGTTATTCTGTAGATCGTCCGGTATTGTTTATAGAATGTCTAAAGCATCCCCATGTAGAGCCACTATTAAGGCAGTTGCCTTTTCTTGAATGGTCCATCCATTTGATGTTGCGGCTGCTAAGAATTGTTTGTGGTAATTGGCCCAAGATGTCTTCCCATCATATGTGGGTGCATTAACGTGTCTTCTAGTACTTGGCATGTCATTTTTAATAACATGCAAATGTTCGGTTGATTGTTCATGAGGAACTAGTGACGCCTCCTTCTTAGGGATGCTGACTTCATTATTTACAGTAAGGAGAATAAACTTATGATGTAGTTCGTCACACTTCTTAGTTACTTCAACAAAATATGTTGTCATCTCATTGGTAACTTCTTCTATTTCTTTTGTTAATTTATTTTGATTTGCATTAATCTATAACATTTCCTCGTTTAATTTGTTTGCAATTTCTTCTTTTAATGCATTTTGGTTTGATTCAATTTCATCCTGTAGTTTATTTTGATTGGATTCCATTTCCACTTTTAATGCATTCTGGCCTGACTTAATTTCATTTTGCAATTTATTTTGATTGATTGATCCACTAAGAATAATAAAAATTATCAAGTTGAATCTGTTAAATACAATTAGGATTGTTTTCACTTTATATTAGATATTAGTTGTAACAATTTCAATTTGTATAATAAAATTTCCTTTGCTAAATTGAAATTTAAAATTGTATTGCAACAAATTATTCATTTTTAAATAAACAACAAGATTTTCAGCTTTATATATAATGGTCCGATCTTACCAATTCTACCCTAAGATTTTTTCTATGCGCATTATTCTAATGCCACCAACTCATTTGTTAACTTTTCAAATTTACTTTCAATACTTTCTTCTATATTAAATATAAAGAATAATGTTTATTTAATATTAATCTTTCATTAATTTTTTTTGTTTTATGTTTAGCAAATTAAATTCTATTTGAATTCTTACCTAAAACCTTATCTAATTTCTTTGTCTTTCGGCTGAAGCACACAACTGTGCTGTAAACGCTATACCTAGAACGAAGTTTGTAAGCATAACAAAAAACTTACGTTTTTAATTTTATTAAGCTTCTTTGTAATAATGTAAATTATTTTTCCGTTATGAATATTTACATATATTTGTTACATTATTAGAATATTATTTAATTATTAATTGTAATCACAACCAATGTTCCTAATTATACGCTATTAATTTAATATTCTTTGTTTACATGGCTAGGCATTGAGGATTATTCAATTTATGATTTAAATTAATTAATTTCACCTGTAATAAACGGTGCATATATCGGGCAAGATTAACATAACATGTTGGTAAATTCTTTAATTTATAAATCCTCATTGAGGCAGATATTTAGCCATTTTTATTGAATTTGAAAAATTTACATTTGAATTTCTTAAATGTTTTACTGAAGCAAATGGGGGCTCTGTAATCTGTTTTCGTGTTTGGAACCACAAGCTTTATGTTCGTGTATAGAAAGTTGAAACGTTTTAAGTTGGCGAATATTTGTGCAGTTCAAAGACAAAATCAAAAGGGCTCGAGCACTTTGATCATAAATTGAACTCTGAGCAGTAACATCACCAAAAAACTTAAATACTTTATCTTTGGCTTAAGACCTACTGCCCACCCAGCGTCTCCGACATTAAACGTCCCCAGCGGGGATTCCGCCTCTAAATAAATATTCGCAGGGCCCGCTAACTTTCTTGGAGAAGGTTGCGTTTGGCACTAGCCAGTTCTTTCATCGAGTTGTTTAATATTTCGCCTATTTTGTGATGTCTGATTTATGTGAACAAACTGTAGCGGTGAGTTTCGTTTCCTTTTAAGAAAAACGCAGTTAATACGGTTCTTATGTTACAAATAGTTTACAAGGAAGCGACCATGTGTAAAATAGATATTAACGAATGCTTCTCCCATTTCAAGAAAAATGAAAAGTTAACTAATGATCAATCTCATTACGAAAGTTAATCATGCAATTTTAGAAGATCGCCGTCAGCCATCGATAATTTCGTAGGAGTGACTGGGATTTTAGGAGTTCTTCTCAGCGAATTTTAACGGCTGCCTTAGGCATGAAAAAATTGCTGTAAAATGGGTGCCTCACCTGCTCACCCAGGGAGAAAATCACCCAACTGCATGTCATGCTTCCTCGGATGGAAAACATTTTGCTGATGTTGAAGAAGTGAAGCAAAACGGCAAAAATTCTTTAAGCAGTAGAACAAACAGTTGCTTCAAGTGGATAGTATTTTAAGGTGATCAAAGTTTCAAAATGTGTAAATAAATAAATTTTTATAAATAAATTTCGATTTCTTTTGGGTACCCCTCATTTAATTTTAATAAAATATAATTAATGAATGTGTAAAATGACTATCGACATATTATTTTTCGAAACTACAATTTTGCTTAAAATCCCTTTACTTATTTATCACATATAAATAATGTACAGTTTTTTCTAATAACTTATTTAATATATTTAATAATCACATACTACCTAAATAAAGAGTCGCCAAAAATAACAGAAAACTATACTTTTAAATACACATTACTCAAACAAAAAGTAAGCGGTGAAAGCTTTCACAAGGTTAATGCAATATAATAACATTTTTAAATAATAAAATTCTTATTTTCACTTTTCTTATATTTATTAACTCTAATACAGAACATTCTAAATATTGATGATTACATTAATATTAAATGTGAATAAATAGCACAAAATTGTTTACCAGAGGTAAAATAATATGTATACGGGGCTAGTTCAATAAGTCAGTTAAAAATTCAACAAGTAGTTGTTTTTTCGGTGTAAAACATTTTAATGTTCAACATAAGCCCCTCTCCAATTCAATACACTTATTTCAACGATATTCAAGACGTTTAATGCCTTCAATAAAATGAGATTTATCGAAGCCTGCAAAATACGCCTCTATTTCGGCGATCACTTCTTGAATGGATGAACATTTCTAAGCAGCTGGTCAAGTTTTCATGTTTAGGAATAAGAAATAGTCAGAAGAACTCGGGGGAATATGGGGTGTATGGAAGCATTTCGAAATGCAATTCATGTGTTTTTAAATTTGCAATAGCTGAAGAGAATGTACTTCTTTGAGCTTTTTATTCAACTGGTCCAACAATGATGAATAATATACTCCCGATATTGTTCTGCCTTTTTCAAAGTAGACAATGAAATTATTCCGCAAGCATTCCAAAAACCAGCCGATGGCATCACCATTATCTTCTTCGGTGCACTTGAACCAGATTCTATTCATTGTTTCGATTGCTTTTTCGTTTCCTGAGTGTAGTGGTGAATCCAAGTCTTATTAACTTTAATAAATCGACTCAACAATTCAGATGTTTACGCTTAAATGGTTTCAAACAATACTCCTAAGTCCTTGAATGATTATGTTTTTGGACCATTATTAATAAGCAAGACACCCATCCTACAGAAAACTTTTTCATATCCAAATTATCATATATAATTGAAACCATTGTACCAGTCAACAAGTTCAAAGTCTATGGAATCTCACCCATCTTCACTTAACAATCTGTTAACATAATATCATGCACTTTTGTTATCATCTGGTGTAGGAGCATTTTGGCTTACCGGCAGCTCAGCATTGCGAACGCTCGTACGACCACAATGAAAATCTTTAAACCACTTGTAAATCATTTTAATTTATGGATCAGAGTCCGGATAATATTTGTCAAGCTTTTTTTTTCTGTTATTATTTTTCACGTAGAAAATAATGTTTAATGAAAACACGAAAATCATTTTTTTCCATTCTAAAGAAATTAATACAAGTTGTTTAATTTAAATAGCTGAGAACACTAACTAATCGGCAGATGTTTTTGAAAATTGATATGATGCCACCTGAGGCATGTATTTTAACAAAATAGTATTGATTTTATTCTGGTGGCGACATCTCTTGCACTTTTACTGACTTATAGAACTAGCCTAGTACAATGTAGAAAGCAGCTGTAGGCAAATTGCAACAACCTTCAGAGTTTGCTTATGACTAATCCTTCCGTGTTGGTTGGTTGTAAGTACTATCCGCGCGCCGGGAGAATGTCCCGATAGATGAGGTACACAGTTGAGGGAATCATGGTTCGACGATGTGGTTGAATTGGTGACAGAGCAAAAATATTGAGCGGTCGTAATTTATTTCATATATTTTTGTATAACAAATACCTATATATTTTAAGTACCTCTAGAATCATTCCGTAATAAAATAATTAAATCATAACATAAGAACATGAGAAATCTGCACAGATTACTAAAATGGTAACAGCTATGCTTAAGTGCAATTATGAAATTATTATCATCTGGCTGCAATATTGCTTTTTATACCAACATTTGTTGGAACAATATTTCCTCTCGTTACTTGCATTTGCAAATTTGCTCAAGTAAGTTGGGTTCAACATATAACACTCACATTCAAGCAGCCATGTCTTTACCGTTTGTAGACGTCGACTGCATTCCTCTGGTGCGCGTGTCTGGCAATTTTTAGCGCCACCACTGATAACAAGAACTACTGCTAATATTAATACCTTTTGATTAATTTTATTTGTTACTTATACAGGATGACTTTAAAATCTACTGGCAAACTTTAACACGGTACTATAGATGCCTAACCACGCCCATTAACAAGAAAATCCCATAAAATAGAACGCTTTGTTGAAAAAAAATGAAAATATCGACAGTTTAAGAACTGACGGAAAATATATATAAACAAATGAATTATTTTTAGACACAGTCCAATTTCTACAACGTATCGCAAAGCAAATAATACGTTCAATAATACAAAATTACTGCAACTATTTGTTTATTTGCGTAAAACTATCCTATTTCAATACCCAATGCTCTACAATTTTATTCGTTCGTTTTTATAGAAATAAAAATTGAACATTTAATAGTTATTTAAAAACATTCAATTAAACTAAAGATCATATTCAATTTTTTGGAAGTACCATAATTTTGATAATTTACTTTTCGAGCCACTTTAATTTTTAAAATTTTAAAGGATTTTTTATTTTTATAAGACATACTTTTATTATTACGTGTACGATTTTAAATTACATTTAATGTAAGTCTTATAAGCACAAAATCATAGCAGTTTAATCACATTTGTTCCGTGTATTACATGCAAAATCAAAGTTTCCTTAACCTCTCCTAATTTGCAATTTAAAATAACATAATACAATATGAGAACTGAAAAACTTACCTTTTTCGATATTAGTTAATCTGTACATTATGTACATTAAGCTTAAAACTAAATGTAATTATATTAATAAACACAGATACCTGAAAATTATTACACTTCGGTAACAAAAAAAATAAGACACCATGGTTCAAAAACGTTTGATAGAACACAAAAATCCTGAAAATTTAACTTTACCTACAACTTCCTATGTGAACGCGAAGCTATAAATGATTTATTTACAGTTTTGAATGACGTAATAACTGCTTTGTGTGCTTATGGTTTATTCATCTAAAATGACACGTTCCGTTGTTCGCTATTGCAGTGACTTTCAAACAATTTTAAAGGCCATTTTCTTAGAAACGACTAGAAATTTTTTAGAAAGAACTTTTTCTCTTGATTTAGAACTATCCCCGCGTGGATGGCCCACGTTTGTCGGTGGGTTTCAAAATCACCCTGTATATGTACTTTGTACAAATAATATTCACATGTAAATTTTAAAATACTAGCACTACCAATGAGATTTGAACATGTTTTACAATAATTATTGAACCTAAAATACGTACTTGTGTGTTTGAAAACAATTATTTATAATTTGTGCGTGATAAACTACTTTTTATAAGCTATGCATCTTATATCAAGCGACTTCCATTATAGTGGTTGACCTCTAATATCAATAAAAAATGAGGTTGTAATTTTTTTGCTACTTGCTAACTTGGATTTCAATAAATCAATTTTGCATTTTATTTTCCAGATATTTTAAAATATATATGATGAAGAAATTCCTTTGAATTGAACGATTGTTCATATTCATCCATATGATATCTACAAAAAAATGTGCGAAAGTTATTCGTAATTACGTTCAGCAATACTTACTTGTACGATATTCCACATTCGACGATTAATATAATAAATGAAATGAAAATTCCACCGAAAAGGACGGCAATGGCAAGATAGCAATCGATCATACTGACAGTTACAAAACTACTTCCTGTATTTACACACACAGGTTTTTTTGTATACATCAAAGAAACCTCACGAGATTGCAATCCGCTTTCTTGAATTTGTTTTAACCTAATTGAAATAAAATATTGCAGTTACTAATCGATATTTCAAACCAAAATGTTACCCTATTTTTAACATTTCCTTGTACGAAGTATTTTTTTGTACCGCTAACCAAGGATCTACGACTTGTAAAAATTGGATTTCCTGTAGTCCACATTTTTCGTGTTCTTCGAAAGTTTCAACTGTAAATATTAATATTTAATACAAGAACTACATTTTTATATTACTGTTCAATTTAAGGAAAACTACTGGAAATACAGGTATTATTATAAAAAAAAACATCAAAGAAACGTTTTTCGAAAAGGAACTACATCGCAGTTCTACATCGCAATTTCTCAAGGGCAACGTAAGTAGAACATGGACACCACTAATTGCTTTTTAATTGCTTTTTAATCGTTTTTTAATGACACTTCCGCATTCCGATGTATATACAGGGTGTTCCGAAA
>JAHWXV010186983.1:0-11207 GCA_024586415.1 Phrixothrix hirtus
TATATATATGGTGTTTTCCAGTTGTATGGTCTAATTTGTTTCTCAAAAATACATGAAAAAGCTGAGAACACTAATACTTCTCAACACAGTCATTCTGCATACGTATGATGTTTTCAAAAGTTAGATGCCTTTCTTCTTGGGGAGTCTTGCTTGTCTGGCAATCACTAATGGAAGCATAGCAACACTGAAATAGTGATCAAACACGAAGAGTGTCCTTAGCACTGGAAAAGCCTGACACACTGTTACCTGTGCAGTCTATCTGGATGAGATCACTATTGACGATAAATGCTGACTGTTAGCCATTTTAGGTGCTTTTAACTCTTGCCGCCTCTAATCTAATTCTATAAAGCGAGCGATACAAGCTGTTACACTAATTCCCAACGTATGCTTGTTTCTTTTAAATGTCTCTTATTTCCTATAAAAAAGCAAATGACCCTAGAACTTGATTGTACCAACTGAACGAATTCGTTCGATCATTTCCCATATATACCTTTAATTCAACAAAACGCATTTGGTGATAAGCTCATTATTATGATATAAAAATTTAGTTAGGTAAATTAACCAAACTTCTGAAGGAAATACCCGCTTTGCTTTGAAACTGTGATATATTCAAATTACTTATTTTGTAGGAAAACACTAATATTAGAAAAACTATCCGGTTGTTCGTAAATCTGTTATCAAATTTTTTTGTATTGTAAAACCATTGTAAATCAACTAGATTCAACATAATCGCGATTTCGTTTATGTTAATTAATTTTACAAATAATTAATCATACTGATTGATTAATAGCTATATTGTTAAGAAATGTTTACTAACTGTTTAGATTTGTATCTTATATACCATAGTTTTTCTATTTAATTAAAACTTTCTAATGTATTTACTGGAAACGACGTATCAGTAGAAATACGAGGCCTGTCTCAGAGAAAACGAAACTGCTTTAAAATAGAAATTCTTAGTGACGTCATCTATTAGCAAAAATATGCGTCGTTAAGGTAGATCTTACAATAAGGTTATGTCAAAAGTTTATGAGATTTGCATCATTAGAAGCGGAGAAATTGTGCGTAAAGTGACATGGATTTTTGTTTGTTTTAAATTTGATGAAACAAGTGTAGGGTGAGGATTGTTTATCACATACAAGAGTGCATGAGTGGTGTAGACGATTTAAAGACGGTCGTATGGACATAAATGCTGACAACATTCTGTTGCAAAAAAATCTGTGGTTACTGAAGGTATGGATTTATCACAAATGAGCCGAAATATTTATTGCTATACATGGAAATGGAACTAAATATTTCCAAAAATTCAATTCATCGTATTTTGAAACAGCATTTGGGACTGAGAAATATTTGTTCACACAAGCTAACCGTCGATCAAAAACTGCTGCGAATTCACCATTGTAAAGACTTGATTAAAGAGTCAAAAAAAGACGAAAACTTTAAGTATTTTATTGTAACTGGCAATGAGACGTGATGTTTTCAATATAATCCAGAGACCAAGCGTTAACGCTCTGAATGGAAGCATCCAAGGGTAGACAAACCAAAAAGAACCGTTTGAAAAAGTCAAAAGTTAAGACAATGTTGACTTGTTTTTATGATTCGGAAGGCATAGTGCACAAAGAGTTTGTACCGACTGGCCAAACTGTCAATGCTGTGTATTATCCATCTTGGTGTTATGAAGCGTCTTTTACCGTGCATTCGTCGTGTGCGCCCTCAATGTCGCGAAAATGGAAGCTGGCGTTTGTTACTTGATAATGCACCATCTCATCGCTCGACGCTTGCCACTGATGTTTTAACCAAAAATGGCATTTTAACCATCAACCATTCACCATATTCACCTGATTTGGCCCCCTATGACTTCTATCTGTTTTCTATACTACATTTACCAATGAAAGTACAGCGTTATGCCGATATTGAAGCCGTTGAGAGGGTATCGAGAGCGATCTTGAAGGACATCTCTAAATATAAACTTAAACATTCGTTGGACATGTTAATTGACCTCGAAAAACGTTGTATTGAAGCCGAAGGAGACTACTTTGAATTCAATAAATGAATTTTGCCAAAATAATAAGCTTTTGTTTTTTTAACGTTTCGTTTTCTCTGAGACAGACCTCGTAAATAAATTTGAAAAAAATAAGCGTAACTATAGTAAAAGGATAAGAACTAGCAAGCATTCTCGAGTAGAAGTTTTTTAATTTCAATAAGCACTACTGTTTGTTTTAACAGAAATCTCATTTATTGCGAATAAAACTATTTATACGTGTGTATTCTCCCTTTTTGAATAATCTTAACTTGTTTAATCCGTTTAAATTTAAATCTCTATATAGTTTGACTATTTGCAGACAAATGCAAGCTGTTTATGTTCACTGTGTTAAATTTATTTATATATTGATTTGAATAAAAAATGAAACACGTTTTATTAATTAAGCTATATTTTTTGAAATGATTGCAGAAGTTATAATACAGTGTAACAAAAAGTAATTAACCTTTCAATAAAGCAAAGTTGTCCTAACGTAGTCTTTGTTTGGTTTTATAAATGTCTGGAAAGTATCTAATAACGAATGAATAATTATTATCAATTCGTTTGTCAAATTAAAAATAAAAGCACGTCTAAAAGTTTTTACTTAGAGCTCGAAAATATTCTACCCTTCGTCACTTGAGGAATAAACGAGGATGAATTATTAGTATGACAGACGAGAGTTTCACCTATTGTTAAGATACTGATCAAGGTGACTTAGAAATAGACATCATGAGTATCACTCCGGAATTGGACTTCGTAGAAGACTACACCTCGTGGAGATCAACATCTAAGGTATTCGACTGTAACAGACAGGTTTTGCACAAGATACGTTGTCGAATATTATTGAATGGACGCTTTGTTGACCAGAATAGCAATTGTAGCCGTATATTGCAGGGTAAGATGCTCTGCGCTTCGTACGTTTAGACCATTTTTGTCTTACTCCTTACGCTACACCATCGTACTCAGAATTTGGAATAGGTTAACAATCGTATGAATTGGATGAACAAATGGCATCCGTTTTTTATTCGGTGATGAGTCTCCTTTTATGGGACCATTATTAACTTAGAAGGGTCAGACGTCTACATGGAGAACACCGATATTTAGAACTCCTTATTTAAGAGATCATGATTTGGAGCATAATAAATTATGGCATTAGATTACCCTCAGATTTCATGGAGCCTGTTGTGATATATCTTCAGGAACTGGTAAAATCTAAATTTTCAACTTGATATTGGTTACTCTTTGGCAGATTGAGAAATTACTCTTTAAACTTAATTAATTTACTTATTAGAGTAGTTTTGTAGTTTGTACTTTTGCTTAACCAATGTAACTTTAAAGGCTTTGTTATGATCCTAGGGAGCAAAGACCCTTTTGCTGAATAATAGTTTTACAGTTCTGTTATTTTTACCTGAAAGCTTGAATAGAAATTCGCTATTAAGTTTATTTAATTTAGTAGGTTCCCACCAGACGACAATTAGATTCCAATAATCAAATAAAAAGTCCTAAGTAAATAACGTATGTTCCAGGTCTTGGAATCAACTTTTGCCATGACTTTGACAAGGTAGGTCTTTTCTTATTTCACACATATGAAAATTAAAACATCAAAACAAATAACCAACAAATATAATTTTTATTAGTTGTCACTGATTATTACAAATTACTACCAAATTTGTATTTCTTATTTGTTGAACCTGAACATGTTCACATATACGTCGGCCATTATGAAAATAACTTGCCACAATAAATATCCTGTTCTTGTGTGAACATTGTAATACTTAGTTACAACTAGTAAAAATTACATTTGTTAGTTATTTGTTTTGACATTTTAATTTTACTGTGTGTGAAATAATAAACGACTTATCTTGTCAAAGTCATCGCAAAAGTTTATTCCTAAGCTTCTAGGTCACTTGTTAGATGCATTGAGAAAACAAAAATCAATATGTAAATTACAAATTTATACACGTAAAATATTACCTAAACATTATCTAAGAATGAGAATACAAATACCTTTTTGGAATTACCTCGGATGCAGATCAAACCAACGTAGACAACTTGGTTCCATGACTAGACCGCATCCGAGATAATCTTAGGTCATAAAAGAATTTTTAATTTTAAAATAAGTTTTATAGTTTTATATTTGACTGTTGATTTATAACGATATATTCAAGTGTAGCCTTTACACTTCTTTACCTTTGAAAAATAGCGCAATGGAATACCTCTGGCTTTAAATTATCTTCGTAATGATTATATTTCAATAATGCTGAATAATGTTAATTCACTTAACTCAGAGAAATTGAAAAGTGTGACAATATAAGGTATTTCAGATAATATGACATTCCTTTTAAGGGATGAACGTAGACCCTATAGACACCCCAATAAGCATAAAATTAAAAGAAATACAAATACAGAGAAGTCCTTTTTTTCTAATTATGTACAACGAGCCGCCTATGGTTGCATTCTGACTAAAACTATTAAATCATTCATAAAATTATAAATGACCTACTTAATAGTATCAATTTACAATAACATACACTTTTACAGCTATAGCAGGCACATTTCGATTTGTTTATTGTATTAAATAACACACCATTGAGAGAATTTAGAAATAATGTATACAATTTTTTTAAAAATTTTGAGAAGGTTGTGTATTAATAACTAATAATAATAGTTGCAAACAGTTATTCAATGATACTTGTCATATTTGAAAGCATGTGCATAGTCGACTCGTCATTATTAAAAAAATGGAATTTTTAGTATTCGTCTTATTTTTAATTTTACGGTTATTGGAGTGTCTATAGGGTCTGCTTTCATCCCTTAAAAGGAATGTCATATTATCTGAAATACCCTGTATATCGGCACAATAACGACAAGTTATACCGAATGATTTTATATGCTTGTGTGCGCGGCTCTTTGGATATTCTGAGCTAAACTCTGTGTATTATAGATGATTTGACGTTTTTCAGAATATTTCGTGGTTAATAAGAGATTAGATTTGTATTACTTTGTTTAAATTTGCACGATTGATTTATAAACAATCATTTTCGTGACTTCTACATTCATTTCTACTTCTAATTGCTACATTATTATTTATAGTGGGTAAAATTTTTAGAATTTCAATGTCGATTTTAAAAATTCAAAGTGATTAGCGGCATCATGACAACAACACAGTTGACAGCCGTATTTTGCAAAATTTACATAAATTAGTGAGCGACAATAAGTAGTTTTTCTAAAATAAATCCAAAAGGCGGCACTAACAACCATATAAAATCACCTGTTACATTAATCATACAATAAATCGTTTAATCGATTCAGTCTTATATTTGTACCAAAAAAATTATCTTTTATACCGTTCTGCAAATAGTTGAGCTCAAATGTAGGACTATAAAATAATAGCTTTAGTTAATTTTTTTATGCTTTTACAAATACATAATTAATTGTTTGTTACGGCGACATTTATAGTTGTGCTACAATTCTACAGACACCGCTACGTCGCGGGTGGTAACTACAATGTTAACCGTGCTTAATTGTTATCTTCCTGGCTATTTTGTGAACGATGTGACAAGATCGTGTGCGTTAAATTTACCGTGTGAGACAGCACACGACTTTCTCTTACGCAAATGATTAAATTATTATTTACGTTTATTTTAGAAATGATAATCTTAACGGTTACCCATGATAACTTGCTTCAACGCATTTTTCAGAGAAACTGTTAAATTCACGTAAAAGTGCATTAAAGACGGATTAACCGTAGCAAGTTTAAAAAAAATTTATAACTATTTTCGGGAAAATCGCAAAAAATCTTATAAATCCCAAAAATAATGTGGCACTTACGGTCATTAGATTTTAACTAAATTCCTCAACTCTCATGTATGGAAGATAAAAATCGAATATAATATTTCATTTTTGTATGATGTTTTAGAGATATGTTGTTCACAATTAATATTATAAGTACTTCCGGATACTTGATTTTCGACAATTTATTAGAGAAACTGCTTAATTCATATAAAACGGAATTAAGTAGCTAGGAAAAGTACTAATTGTAAGTTTTAAGAAAATAGTTATAACCGATTTCATGAAAATCACGAAAAACGGAAATACGTAAAAAGGTAGTTATCCCCCCAAATATAAATTTGTATGTAGCTAGTTTCATAGTTATTTTATTCGGAATTAACGGTGGGGGTACTTCTGGTTACTCGTTTTACGGAAAATTTTTTGAGAAACGGACGGATGGACAAACCCAAACATGCACACATACTCGCACGCGCGCGCTCGCACGCACGAATGGACGGAAGGACCCCACACATTCACATGCACGAGTACGTGCGCGCGCACCCACACACACACACACACATAAAACTTAAAATATAGCTATATATAGATTATTTCTTTGATAAAATAGCAGTTTTTTTACACTTCCGGGACTAAAACTCCAGATTTAGTCACTTGTTTCATTACTAAATTCCCTCTTCTAATCTCAAGGGATTAAAATTTTATTTTAGTCTCAAGGGTGCTTTAAATCCCGCATTGACAAAGTAAATTCGTGGCAACAACAAAAATTAACCAATTAAAATTACTTATTGCTGAAAACGTTACTGTAGGGCTTCGTAATAGCGATTTATGCACCAAGGGAGTTATATAGATGATAACGCTCGGAGAGCGATGGAATCCATCCTCATCTAAGTAACTTCAGTGATGTATACAAAATTTTATTTGTCACTTCGTTATGATTTACTTATCCGAGCGAGTTATAATGACTTGTGAGGGACTTATAAATTCATAACTCCCTCATATTCATTATAATTCCCGTTATTGCCGCGACTGTTGTAGACAACTTTATGTATCTCGTATCCAAGGCATTATAAGTAAATAATGGCGAAGTGATAAATCAATAAAATTTAAACATTTGTCGTGAAGCATACATTGATATCAGATAAAGTGTAGATTTATTCATGTTACTCATTATATTTGTTGTAAATAAAATTTAAATTAAAGGAAATACAATTAATTTTTATTACTAAACATCACAACTAATCTCGCCGATAGGTATCATCATGATGATAATGCTAAAATTGTATAAAATAATTAAATAATAAATTAAGCCTTTCTAAGAACCATTTGCGCTATACACGTTTAAATTAAACTTTGTTTTATTGCCATAGAAACAATTGTGGTGACAATCATTATAAAATTTAACTAAAACTTAGATCTAAGCGAGAATGACGCAAATGAGCTAAAACAAATATAAAACTTGAACTAGGTTTACATTTATATACTGCTTAATACACTTTCATTCAGTCGTCTTCTGACTGTTGGAGACGATATTTTGTAATTGCGAAAGTTCACGAGATACTTTTTCAAAGCGTTGGTTGTGATTCTCTTTCTTATTAGAACGTATTGCTTTAGAAAACGTTCATCATAGATCGTTTGCGGCCCTGTTCTAGTCTACTGAATCACTTCACCATGCGACTTATTATGAAATGATTTCTTCCTAACACATACGCGACAAAACGCATCAAATACTCTTGATACAAGCTCAAATTTCGGAGTGGATTCATTTTTAGTTATTGTAGGTATCATAAACACAAACATCAACAAACAAAAAACCGCACTAATACTTTAATTATCAAAAAGCTTTCAACTTTTGGCAATAACTGTGTAAATCGCCAAAGGAGGTTCGTGGTCCACTTGTAAAAACTTTTGAAAAAGTTTCGAATTGCTCAACATAGTTAATTTTATCCAGGAGTTTCCCTTTACTTAATTAATTGAACTAGGATAAAAGTGACAATGTACTAATGGTTTAAAAAATTAATCACATCGATATAGCTGAACTGTTTTCACTTGATATTTTAAATCATTGATTGATTTACTACAAATTCTTGCTCGACATAATTGTAAGAAACTTTTGTATTATTTTTTCAGCGCATCTCATTCAACAAGTACAAGATCTGGTGCGGACCCCATGGGTTCAACTGATACAATGATAGTATCTGAAGGATCTACAGCAGTAACGTTGGACACAGCTTCTTCGCATAGTGGCTCTCAGTCCGCATCTTGTAGAGCTCACTGTGGGAGTTTAGCATCGTTTGATACTAGTTCAGTTCATAACACTGAAGGTACGTAAATATTAATTTTGAGATGCATTTTCGATTTTTATTATATTAGGTGTTCCTCTTCTGGAGGAAAGCGAACTTGAAGAATTTCAAGGAGACACACGTTCGTTAGCTATGGAAAATAGATCTATGACGGATGATAACTCTTATAAATGTAATAGAAATTCTCCTGATTTAGCCTAGTCATTAATTGTATCTTGTATTATTACTGTGTCGTAAAATGGAAGAACTTGAATATTGTTCTGTTAGATAATCTATTTAATTTAATTAAATGTAATCAACTTGATTAATACAATTTACTACTTTCAATATCAAGATGTTAAAAAAATATCAAGCGTGGGTGATCAAATTTTATAAATTTTCAAAAATTGAGTAGATTATGATGTAGAACTATTCTTTTAAATTGTTTAATGCTGCTATGTATAATGCTTGATGTACTAATTGTACTTTTTTATAAAAACTTGCTTCATTACCTTTTAAGACAAAAACTGATTTATTTCGTTTTTAAGAATCTCTCTTTTCTTGTTTTGATATATTACTTTTTCTCCTGCTTTTCCTAATTATACTACTGTATATAGTTATTCTGTTATTAGAACTTCTATTTGCATAGAATAGAAAATAATATATAAATAATTATGTATATTTTTTTAGTATTATATAATGATATGCGCTGACCAAAGTAATTTTTTAAAGACTAGTCCATGTATTATAATAAATATATAACATGTCTCGACCAATATCAGTTGTAAGTAATATATTAGCAATTATGTATTTGGTTAATATTTTACAAGCACTTTCTGTACAATATATTTTAATTCCCAAAGTCAAATAAGCAAACTTACAAAACTTTACATTGTTTGTATACATTTGTTTCTACTATTTATATTTATATACGTAATACAGTTATTAATCTTTGTAAAATGTTTAGCGATCAAGACATAAGTGCTATAAGTATTATAATTTTTGTTTATTAATTTTTTAAGGATTGTTTTGTGTTACTATTGTATAATTGCGCCTAAGTTGTATTACTTTGATTTGTAATAATATCTTCTTGATTTACTTTCAAAGCGTCCATTTTATTTTTATTCATGACTAAATAATACTAGTTGCATTATAATATATAATTGAAATAATGAATTCCTGTCCAAAACTCTATAGCTAGTTAATGTAGTCCCTAGAAAAGAGGTAACTATAAACAATAAAGGCCCAAATGAATATGATAAGTTGTTTGATTTTTTACCTAGTGTTTACTCGGTATCTATCGTAATATAATGAACTGCTAGCTTTTTGACTTGAAAATGAAACTACCTATACCAATATTAGAGAATATACAGCTGGGCACGGAATTGGAACAAACACGAATAGCTTCACGCTGTTCCAGAACAATAAATCCCACCAAAATTTTAGATATGCATACTAACTTTCATTTCTGATGGTTCAATTTATGTTTCCTATACTTAATTTCTATGCTGACGCACCAATTAAAAGTTTATTTGTTGGCTATTATTAGTAACTGCAGAATTTAACTAGAAATTATACACGTTTCAATCCATTTTTCTTCGTGTCTACTCACATTTTCAGTTTCATTTCTCCTCAGTCATTGGTAAGTATTGAAACTGTCACAAATGTTTTTTCATCACTAAAAGGCAACATAGTAAGCTGTTTTATTCCACACCAAACAAATGTAACAAAAGGGCGAATCTAGATTTTTCGAAGTAGTAAATTACTATTAAAATAAAATTATTGAGATTGATTTGGCAACAGGAGACGAGCGGACGAACGAATTATAAAAATAAAAAACAACATGAACATTATGGAGGGGACAATTTTTGATGCAATTTTGAGAGAGTTGATCAGACGCAAACCTAAAAAGTAACACAAGAAATGGGTAAAATGGTAATTTTATCGTATTACTACTAAGTCCATTTTTAATTTTCGCATTAGGAAAGCTTGATGCGTATACCATTCAACTGATATATTGCACATGTACATCTTGTACATTTCCTTCGAATACTTGTCCAGGAATAAACTTGAGGTCGAATTAATTAGATTTCGCTAACGGTAAAACATGATGCAAATAGGTTAACTAACAACTGGCAAAAAAAAAAATAAAAAGGCACACTACTCAGACCTGAGGGAAGGTCTATTGAATGAAATTTAATTACAGTGGTAGAGACAGGAGACTTAAGTATGATGGTATATATCTTTAAGAAAAATTAAACAGACATTTGCTTTTTCTGCTCAGTATTAAGTTAACGTTAATGTATTGCCCCATTTTACCGCTTTCGTTAATATTTCACTGATTATATATTGAAAACATTGTTCAATAATGTCCGAGAATCAGTTTTCGTCGTGGAAAAATATCAGAAAAGTATAAAAAATGAAGAGAAAAATA
This sequence comes from Phrixothrix hirtus, assembly GCA_024586415.1. Taxonomy (NCBI): domain Eukaryota; kingdom Metazoa; phylum Arthropoda; class Insecta; order Coleoptera; family Phengodidae; genus Phrixothrix; species Phrixothrix hirtus. Next base: position 10,523 of record JAHWXV010186983.1, read on the forward strand.
TTCAAATATAGAAAATTCTAAATAGATGAATTAATTATGCTTTTAAATTTCTTTTAGAGTTTACAGTATAATTGTATAGGAAAGTGACTAACGTCAATAACTTCAAATTAATTTTAAAAGAGGTAAGAGGATGTCGTGTGTTGTCCCACGCCAGATTTTTTTTATTTTGTATTGCCTTAACATCTTTCAATATAATATAAAATCGAGCATCATGTACCATTTCAAATTTAAACATTTAAAAATGGAAATTTAATGCCCTCAAATAATTACTTTTAATTACACCTGATTTACTTTACTCAAAGGGTTGCGGAATGGCCGATAACAGTTAAACAATTATGACAAACGATAGTAGGAAATTAGACTGCGGGATACGTTTCTTTTACGCCGTAAAGCTCTCATCCACATGCTACCGATGAGACAATCTATTATAGAGTTCAGGGAGGTTGAAACCTAGTAAAATCTGATGTCTCCTCTACATTATAAATAGATATAGCGTGTTTCGGCTTTCTAATTAGATTGTTTCGGCGTACTTTGCAATAATTTGCGACTGACAAAATTCGGTTACAGGGCTCGGATTGCGTTACTTTTTTTTACTAAAAGTTACTTTTTTAATGAAAAATCCATAAAAGTTACTTTTTTAAGCTAAAAGTTACTTTTGTTACTTTTTTAAAAAATTACGTAATTT
>JAHWXV010187000.1:0-16330 GCA_024586415.1 Phrixothrix hirtus
TTTTGTGTGTATATATATATATATATATATATATATATATATATATATATTTTCACATTCATCCTATATACACTCTATATTACGAACAATTCTACATTAGTTTGTCATGCATCTATATGTTATAAATAACGTTCCTTTGTTCATTAAATGTCTGTTTGGTTGCGTAATGTAAGGTGATATTTAGACTTGATGTAAGGTAAATTGGTTTTAATTAGAATCGCCATTAAATAACTTTATATTGTAGGATTCAGAATGAAGAAGGTAGCTGAAAAACATCCAAGAATCTTTTCACACTGTTTATTAGGGCTTGCCAACATACCAACAACGAAAAACGTTTTATTGCTTCATACGCAGTCTTTACAGGATACTCTGACTATAATTAGAGAATAACAATATTTGCTGGCAAGGCTCACAAGGGGGGGTTCACTTCCGTTGCAAGCCTGAGAAAACGCACAGAGGACTATACTAGTGTCTAACGGATTATAGTGAATGCTGAATGTTGAAAAACATCCAAGAACATGGCATTTAAAAGGATCTCGAAATAACATTGAAACAAAATATTTATAAAATGGAGGTAAATTTGAGATCTGAAAATTTTCTTCCTTTTTTACATTATACTTTCTAAATATCTTATTAGCCAGAATTTTGGTTGATTTTATTTGAATTTGAGCTATGTATCGCCCTCTATGTGTGAGTGTTGTTTAATTTTGGTGTGATTTACAGATTTATTTATACATAAATGTATTTTATATATATATATATATATATATATATATATATATAACGTTTTTCCAATTAGTGCATTTTTTAATTATTTACGTGTATTGATAAATTTAGTTATAAAAATTTGGGCCTGGATCTCGTAATTAATAATAATTGGCGCAAAACGTCACTAATTTCTCTTTAGTTGTTTGATTGTGAACAACATTTAATTCCTTATTTTCGCACTTTGTTTCTAAATTTTGCATATTTTGACACAACCATTAGTGCACAATTTTCAATTTTCAACATGGGCTAAATTTAACAGTTTATACTATACTCTGGTTCGAAAGTAGTTCGCAATGATTCTTACGTAAGGATTAGGCGGAATCTGAAAGGCAAGACACTTTGAATGTATGCAGCGTTAACATAGAACAGTCATTCCTTCTTTAAAATGAATGACTGCATACTATTTTTAAATCGGAGTATAAAACAAGGTAATAGATATGATGTGTTAGAATATTTAAAGTTTTCTGTGAACTTTCTGATTTGATTTATAGTAGCAGATCGGTATAATATGAATTAGGTTCTAAACATACATCCTGAAACTGGTACAACGTCTGGGCACATGGAGGAAATTACCACAGTCCTTAGAGAGGCAAGATGATAAAGGTATGCTAATTTAATTCTACACCCCCAATTTACAAGAAGGTAATACTTTCGTTCTAGCTACTTAGTGCTATTGTTTTATTATCTGCAACAAAATTCATATAGCACTGTGTCAACAGTAAATAACTATCCTATTATTATTGCCATAAAACAGAAGTCACCCATATCAGAGGAACCAGGAGCCTGCATATTACAATGGTATCATTCATCTATGTTTGTGTGTGTTGACATCAAAACAGAGGACTTGAAATTCCTCCGAGATACCTGTTTCAAGGTAAAGATTTTCTAGAGCTCTCCTTTGAGGAGAGGGCCAACGGATAAATAAAGTTTTATTTTCCACAGGAATTCGAACTACTTCTTCCTAGAGCTCCGAATACCTGTGGGAGGCGGTGATGTTGGAAAGACATGCAAATATCCTCAAAAGAAGTACTCATAGCCGAATAGATCGCGCAATCTGCGGGCCATCGAAACGAAAGAAACGAATGTGTCGTCATTGATAGGAAAGATAGTTTTCTAACTTCAAGTCAATCGGCATGTTCTTTCTTGATTTTTAGGTAAAATCTGCATTATAACTAGTGGGCTATAGTTCACGTTAAACTCTAAGTAGTTTGTAGACTGCGACTGTAGCGTTCCACATCTACATTAGAATTCTAGTCAGCACACATCAGCGCAGTGGAACGCAAAGGAGTGCATGAGTTACAATGTACACATATATACATATAACACAACATTTAGATACACATGTGGACAATAAGCCATAAGGCTCCGTGGATTTTATTTAAGAGGGGGCGACTGCATCATGTCAATACGTACGCAGCGTCCCACCAGCGGAGAATACTCTACGCCCCGGCGTGCCTGTATACGACAATCCTTGAGCTCATTGAAGTCCATCAATAACGGTTCCTTATAATCGAAGCAAAATGTTAACATTATCTTGGCTGCAGAGATACTTGCATCTTAAACTCATTGATTGGAAATGAGCCCGAATGTCTCTACAGCATCGATAACATTTTACACTCTGATTCGTAATAGTGTTACGTCTAGTGTAACAATTTTCAACAAAGTCATCTCTATCCTTTGCGTAACACGCTAGGTGATAGCTGTAGCATAAACGTTTTGATAATCTATGGGAAGACGCGGAACCCACAGAGAACACACCTTACTGTAGCCTAGCTCACGAATGATGAAATTAATAAAACATTACCAATATGCACGATTTCCGCTATTATTCCTAGATATATGCGACGTTCTCTGTTAAGGCAGTGGGTGTAGGATTTGACCGTGGCATATCTGTCGTACTTTCTCTACTCGTCCGAAACATCCTGCGCCAATCTTTTATAGCATACATATTTATTACCCTACATATTTATGCCGCTTGCATCTGCAAGCTGGTTTTAATTCCTTGCATATGCAAGCTGGTTGTAATTCCTCGGCACACAAAGCTGGTTTTGCCTAGGCAGATTTGATATTTGCAATTGCCGTAAAATTTACAACAAGCGTAAAAATAGCGCAGCTTGTTATTCAACACGTGCATTGTACTATCGTATTAGTAGTCAAATCTAAAAGGCGGAATATACGGCACTAAGGAAAATTATGTTATTGGAACGTGTGACTTTGTTTATTTTATATGCACGTGTGCACGCGTCTAAGTCAGAATTTTATCTACCAGTCCAATTTAATACTGCAGCAATTTCTATTTGCAAATAACAATGTCTTTGCACATCGCTTACCTTTCATGTAAGAATATTTAGGTAACTTGAAGACTAAGGTCAGGTATATTCACGGGAAGATATTAAAAAATTTATAGGGTATTAAAGATATGCCTGTTTGCATACTGGACTGAAAGTTACCGTTACTTTGACGTTCAGAAAAGTATTAATTTTCAACATAGTAACACTTTTCTGCAACACTAATTAACACAAAACAAACATTAATTTATCTATTAAATTCATTTACATTCATCCGTATAGGAAAACTGTTGTTTACTTATATAGCGGTTTTATTTTTCATTAACGTAATAATCAATCTACTATTCTTTCATTTAAGTGTTTAGTTGGAAATTGTATAAGTAATGTATAATTAATGTATTAATGTATAACGTATACATTTAATTTTCAGGTCTTGTACATTTTCATTTAGCCCAACACGCTCAACATGTATTCGATGCATTTATGATTTGATATTAAAATACACCAAAAAAATTTAACACGGTAGTGTAGAGGCCTAACTACGTGAATTAAAAAGAAAATGCCATAAAATAGAACACTTTTAGGATAAACTGCAGGAAAATGTGAATAAAAATAAATACGTCTAGACAAACTCTAAGTGTTGTGGATGAATAAAATGTTATTTTAATATCAAATTACAGAATATATGTTTACTTCGTGTGTACAGTAACCTATTCCAATATAGGTCATTCATATTAATGACCTACAGTAGGTAGACAAAAATTTAATATTTAATTTGAAACAAGTTTAATTACATTAAAAACTACGTCCAGATTTTTATAAGTAACAAAGTTTTGATATTTCCTTTTTAAAAATTCATAAAAATAAACACTTACTTTTTTACGAGAAACCTTTATTATTTAGATATTAATTAATCTATCCATTATTTACACAAACATGGTGTTCAACTTGAAATGAAATTGAATTAGATTAATAAACACACAAAAATGAGAAGTACTACACATTGGTAACGAAAAATTTAAACTTAGCAGTGGTTAATAAGGCACAGTAACAATACAGAAAACGTCTGTAAACGAATGCGACACTTCAGTGAAATCAGCAACCCCCAATTTATGATGTACATGTTACATTCTAGTAACAAATGCGTTTAGATCTTGCGGTATTAAAGGGTTCTGAAACAGGCCTTTACCATTTGGTTCACAGCGCTTTTTTTTTGGAAAAGGCATGGCCTTTTTTAAAAAAAAATTATTCTCTGATTTAGAACTAGTTTGTCGGTGGATTTTACAATCACCATGTATATCTCGCGTCTTGTATGGAAAAATGTTACTTACTCTTACTTACCTTTACTTGTTGCAGAAACAATTATATCCAGTTTGGACGCATCGCAAACTGATAATTTAAAATAACAGGTTATTGGAATTAATTAGTATTTTCAGTTGAATATTACAATGAACGGCGTGTAGCTGGTTAAATGGTGAACTATTGTGCAAAAATATTATAAATTAAATTAGATCGGAAGGTGGTGCGACTTCTTGGTAATTACCAGCGGCGAGTTTTACATTTGCAAACAGACTTATGCAGGTGAGCACCCTAACTCAAATATTACCTGTAAAAAGTGCATCTTTAGATCTATTTCGTGTAGCGGAATAAGTAGTTCTAAGCGGCTTCGAAACCTCAAAAAAAAGAAGTCCGCCGTCTTTAGTCGGGGATTTGACCCAAAGCCGCAGAACTGACTTCGCATAACTTACATTTTCTAAGAATTGTATTCTTGTTAATATAAGTTTGAATTATTTTAATTTTATAGTAATAACTTGTGACGTTAAAGTCAAGGTAACTTAATCCGTACAGATGCTGACAGGTATTTGATGTTCGCAACTGAGTTTTACCTTTAAATTTCGTTACCATCTTGTTCCCTTAAAATGGTGGTTCATTATTATCCACTAGATGGCTATATCCAGATTTAAATGATTTTTTAGAACTTTTCTACCGAGATTTTGACGTCTGAAGGTTGCGCTAGTAAAGTTAAATTTTTTATATTAAATTATTAATTTTTGTATTTGCTTTCTGAGTTGTATTATTAATTTTTTTCCATTTTAGGAATTGCTTTTTTCTCAATCCTTATTCGTTAAAGGTTTGCTTTACCAAATTTACCCAGAGTTTTGGAATTACCCAGGTAAATGTACATATTTGAAAATTATATCATTACCCCGGAATATCAATTGTATCGGGAGGTGGTAACTCAATTGTTTATCCGTTGGTTTTATTGCAAATGAAAGGTTAATATTTATTTGTTCGCCTACTTCTTAAGGTCAGAAAATGTTTCTTTTCTGCTCTCAATTCAATTATTTTAAATTCTAACCTGTCAAATACGTAGTTTCAATGTAACTAGATTGCAATTCAATCGTTATAAAACTTTTATATCAGTGTCTAACAAAGTTAAGCAAAAAGCTATGCCATTCATACAGGAAAGCGTTTGCAGTCTCTAGCTGCCTGATGTCCTCACTATCCTTCACTTGATCGGGCAACAAACAGCTGCGGGCTGCAAATGCCTATTTCTGCCCTTGAGACATACAATACAATTATTAGTTTATTTTTGGTGTTAGGATCTAAGGTATGAAACAAATATTACATCAACATTTTTGATGTACACTAATTCTCCGATGTTACTTTTGCTACAATGTACAAAGCTCACTAGGGAGCTTTGGCAACATGACTTCATTATTTACATTTGTTCAAGACATTTTCCATTGCCCTCGATGCACCTTTGCAAATCCACGAATTAATCATCAAAACAGTCGAGCACATTCTTCATTTTAAAAGCTCTTCACTAGATAATCGCCTTCCCTGGAAATTGTTCTTCATCTGCAGAAACAAGTCGAAATCACATGAAGCGACATTAGCACTGTAGGGTGGGTGCTCAAGCATTTTCAATTCAGTCATAGCCAAATAGGCGGTGCATGTGTGGACCCGATGAGTAGAGTTAATGTCGACGAAGCGTGACTTGGCATAACAATGTTCAATCTACCACTTGGAAGAAATCGTCCGTTGTTTCCAATATGTCTGGATGTAGAAAATACGACGATCATTTTTCACGAACCTTGTTTGAGTCCAGTTCCGCCGCTTGAAACCAAAATCTTTATCCTGGAACTTCTTCAGCTTCACCTGCCACTAAACAACACGGCGTGTCGGCTTTCTCCTAGGTTAAGAAATGGGACACCCACAGAGAACCAGTTTTACTTGCGTTGAGATGATCATAAGAAATTACGTGTGCTGCAAGTGCAGGGATGCCTAAGACATACTCTACCTGTCGGTAGGGAAATCTTGTCCCCTGCTATATTATTGTTCTCACAGCCGCAATGTTCATATAGGTGATCGAAGATAGCCGCTCTTCAAGAAGATTACCCTTTAGACTTCAATTTCTCGTCGGGAGTGCCCTATATCACCTTAATTTTGGTAGGATTGCGGACAGCCAGATCCCAGCAGAGGAGCCATTTCTTGCAGGCATCGGTGCACACCTAGTCCTTGGCGTTATTCAACGCTTGTTTAACACATGTACGAGTGATAACCAAGATGCGCAATGTAAGTTCGAACTTGCCATTATATCACATTGTAAAATGTTCCTGGCGACGTTTGCATATTTTGATTATAATTGTATTAAATTAAAATCATGGTTTTGCTTAGTTTCTTATTTATTATTGTCTTTAGTTTACAAAGCTTTTGAGATTGTCTCTGTTGGTTGCATGGCCATGATGCCACAAAAATGCAGTACGAATCGCCCCTTTACAAACTGATCGTTCATTATTTTATTATTCTTAACAAAAAACGCTAGAACCCCTCTTGTCTGGTGTAGTGGTTAGCATGTTTATTTCTACACTCAAGGGACGCGGATTCAACCCCGTTCGAAGTCTAAATTTATCAAGTGGAAAAAATTGAAAAAAACATGCCTTCTTCTCGTAGGTTCTGTGTCATTGGGATGTTTGGCTTACTAAAAATCCATAAGGGTTCAGCAAAATTCCCGAAGGTATGGTGAAATGACAATAGCAGTTGAAGTCGAAAATTCCACGGGGATTTTTGCATCCCGACGTCTCAGGTATAAAACAAAATAAAAGAATGGCTTGAATTCACCTAGCTGTCGAATATTACAACGTTTACGTTGTTTTTGTGGCTAAGGGTTAAGGACGCGGAAATTTCTTTTACCCTCATGACTTCAAATATCATGGATATTTTTCACTAAAATTTCACCGAATCTAGAGGGTTTCCAATCCTAAGTAGGGATTTTTAACACACCAAACACGGCATCTATGCGATTTTGGATCATTATCTGAGAAAAACGAAATTGGCTTGCACTCGCTCTTTACAATAAAGACAAATATACTGATGACTACTTTCCTGAGGCCGGCAAGCAAGTTTTAGTTGAATAATAAAGGGCATTTAATTTCAGTTCTGTTTCTTTATACCCTTTGCCCTTTGCAGTGTATAAAATCTTAGTTGTTTTGCATGCCAATGTCAAAAACAAAGATTTCATTTCGTCCTTGTTCACAGGAGAAACCATAAAACTTTTTGAAGTACCGAATGTCTATTTCTTAATACTAAAGTACTTTTAATAAGAAGTCGGCCACCTTTATAGCAGGAGTTCCGGTTAGTCAAAAATTATTTGACGGCTTGGATTTACAGGTTTCATGGCTCTAAATTCAGCCGAACGTTTTTTAGATACTTTGGATGCAATTGGTGTATTACACATGATTAGTTGTATAAAAACATTTGGCGAATCATATCCCCAGCCCTTACTCTGCTTTAGATGACTTTCTTGGATGTTGCATTATTTTATAGAATAAAAATTTGTTTCAATTCCTTTTGAGCTACTGACTCCGGGGAGTTGGTTGTGTGAAGCACTATAATATTTGTAATACAGTAGACACTTCTTTTGTTATTTTAAAGCGACTTTTTATATTATTCAAGTTGCGCTCATGAATAAGTAATTATTATGTGTAGTTTGGAAAGACGCATATTTTTAATCGCGAAGAACTTGTTACCCGTTACTTTTCAGATATTATTTAAACTTCACAGTATGCGCGGTATTGATTCTGAGTTGCACTGTTGATAAAGAATTTATTGCTCGATTATGTTCTTTAAAATTTAAAAATTTTTACATTTTTATATTGTTCAAATTGCGCTCATGAATAAGTAATTATTGTGTGTAGTTTGGAAAGAAGCATATTTATAATCGCGAAGAACTTGTTACCCGTTACTTTTCAGATATTATATTTTTATTATTTAAACTTCACAGTATGCGCGGTATTGATTCTGAGTTGCACTGTTGATAAAGAATTTATTGCTCGATTACGTTCTTTAAAATTTAAAAATTTTTACAGCTCAAGTATTAAATATTTTTATAGTTAACTGTAAAAATGTAAATTATTATTTTAAAAGAGGTCAATTTTTATGGTTTGAATTTATTTATGAATGTGTATTGAATAACGACATAATAAAGCAGTGACTGGGAAAATTGCAATGTTGGAATGGCTTATCAAAAGAATAAAAATTAATTGCAGTAATTTTACATCAAATTATTTTCCAGAAATTTAAGAAGCAACTTTCTCTTACGATAGGTTTAATTTTTAAACGGATACTGCAGTATGTTAAATATTACATCCCGCATGAGCAGCGCAGCGCATTAAAAGCTACCGTTCAATGACATTCCTTATGTTAGATACAATACTTATAAGTTTACTACTGTATTTAATATATTCGTATGTTTTAGTAAGAGATTTTTCAATCTTTATGTAAGGTGTATTTTGTTCTGACAAGACGACAATGTTACTATATTATGTAGGAATTGATGTAACAAACTTGTTCAGGCGCAATGTTTTAACATATTTCAGTAAAAATGCAATAGAACAAAAAGGAATTGCGATTTCAAATCGGTAAAAGGAAGCACAGACACTAAGGCACGGATAAGTTACCTGTAAGTACACTTATCCTCTACATTATGCAGCCTGAAAGTCAAAAATTGGAGTAATTGGGTAGGGCGCCACCTGATTAGCCCGATTTAAGTCGTTAAATATGGAACTGATGTCCACAATTATGGTTTACGTGGCTTACTAAGACTGATTAATGTTTTGATTCTATTACTTATGCAAAATACTACAAATTCTCTAATTAGTTAAAATAACAAACACAAAAGTCATTCCAAACAAAATATGAATGTTTATAAAACTGCAGGGCAAACTTTAATTGGGGTACTATACTAATAGAATTAAGTAATTACAACTACAGTCATACAATTAAATTGACATTGGAATCTACTACACCGATTGATCTAATTAAATATTAATTATTAACGCAAAATATTTGCTATATATTTATGTATTGTACGTTATACCACCATAAAAATGAAGCATAATATTAACTGTGCGACACAAAACTTATTTATTGTTTTAAAGTTTTAGTTATTTACGGTGTTATCTAAATTTGATTAAAAATATTAAAGTGTATGTGTTTTATTACAGAAACGTTTATATAGAAAACGGCGTTATTGTTAGAAATTTAACATGGTGATAATAATTTAATCAATTAATATGCCTACACTTTGTTACATAAATCGCAATGTTTATTTTTGTTGTATAAATTTGTTTTTAGTTGTCAATGTAGAAGTGCAGCTGTAATTTGGTAACGTATGCGGAATAAACGTCTTAAAATTAGCCACGTATTCTATAACGCAACACGGAACTTACAGTACATAAAGTACACATCGGAATATAATAAATTTAAATATACAAAATCAAAAATATATTAACTAGAATACATTTTCGTTCACAATTAAATACAATAAGTAGACCAACGTTAAATAAATTTACAATTATATCGTATCAATTTTCCGAGGCTCGAAAGGTTGTAAACACCTGGATATTAATTTGAAAATTGATTCACTAATAAACAGTTAAGTAAAATGCATTTAGGTTTTAGTATGATATGCACACAAAGAAATTCAGTTTTATTTATTAACTTACCATAAAGTCGAAGATCGAAGACCGAGAATAGCTGTACCGAAGCCTCGACTGGTCGTCGGAAGATGCTACGATATCTAGATCACGTAACCCCACATAAAGTATACATATAACCGCATATGATGAAGGTTCAATTCTGAGATATGTTTTAAACGTGAATACCATAAATAAATATTTAAATAGTCAGCAACTCAACGGTCGATGCTATTTAATCAACACTATTCACACAGGTGCGTCGCGAAAAGGTCCTTTAGTATTTTTTTTAATAAATTTCTTTTTACGGGTTATATAAAACAGAGACTTACAACGCTACTGAGTTGATTAATTTGTTCACTGCGGCTCAAAATCTCTCCCCGCTTTCGCGTTCATTCTATAACCTAGTCAGAAAAATTAAAACTAAAAACTGTTACAATTTCACTATGGATTAGTTGTAAAAAAGAAGCGGGTATCGAATTTAAATCAACACAGAATTGCTAAAAATACTTTGATATATTATTCACGCGAGCTGGCGTTCCTGATATCTACAGACGATGATTTAAATAATTGTCTATTTTATTAATGTACTTTTAATTAAAGATAGGATTACAAAATATTATTTAAATACTTCCAAACAATTCTACAATTTAGCTAAGACACGGGTATTTGCATACCTCGAAATTATTTCAAATTTTACCTGTCGTTATTATATAGGGCGGACTAAAACATATGCTATAATTGAATGTCAAAAGCGGCAAATATGAAATTGTCTAGGTTTATCAGGCACTTACCACGAATATCACGTGCAACTAACATTTATTGCAAAACATTTCGTTAGGGAAGCAAATATTTAAAAGCACTACTTAAAATAGTGACTACTATCATATGTTGTGTTCACCACAGAATTTTCACATCTTTTCTTTACCATTCCGTTGGTTGAAGGCATGCGACAGGTTCGAGTATGCGTACGAACATCTCGAGATAGGCCCAGAAGCGCCTGTTAGCGTGAATTATATGTTGCCGCCAGAGCACTGTTGCTGCTGTCGTTCGAGCGCAGATTTTGTGGGAGATTCTACTTCAAATTAAAAAAAACGGCCATAGAAACACACGGAATGATAATGGGTATATTGGAAGGACGCTGCGAGCAGAAAAGGCGTCTATGGCTGGTTTAAACGTTTACGCAACGGTAAAAATCAAATGAAGATGTCGCGCGTTCGGGCTAGTCGTAAGCAAGTACGTTTCTCGATATATTAAGAGTGTGGGGATTATGCTGAGAGAAGATTAGCGATTAATTCTAGGTACGGGCAGTAGCAGACAGCGTGAGCTATTGTACTGTCTTCGCTGTCATCACTATTTACAAAAAGCAAAGTCGATCAAATTTTTCGACAAAGATGGAATCATCCATATGGAATTAATTCCTGCCAATTAATCTATGTCTCGTTCTATCTGGAAGTACCGAAACGTACGGCCACTCTTTTAGGAGATCTAAAAGTGGAGTTTGCTGCACGACAATGCGCCAGCGCACTGTGCGATACTCGTTCCACTATTCTTGGTTCAATTTGTTATCATACATCCCTGATGTTGCTCCTATTAACTTTTTGTTTACTCATCTTAAAGAGGTTACGAGATGACGTTTCGTTAACGTCTCAGAAATTCAGCCGCATACAAAAAGGGCTCTAAAGGCGATTCTCTTAGAAAAGCTACCAAAAGTGAGCTGTGCAATAGAGACCAAGGCCAATAAAGGTATCCCTATGTATAACCTGTTTTGTTGTTTTTATTGTGACATTCATTGAATTTTTTAAATACTTACACCTTTTACATTCATGCATAAAATCACACAATACAGCTCTGTTTATATACTGTTTGTAATATTGAAAATAAAGCATGTCTGCTATATACCAACACTGTACTCACCTCATCAAAATAAATCGCTAAAGTTATTTTTATTAATTCTCCTTAAATGTGCTTCGGGAACATTAAAAGCCGTGGAACAAAATTAGTTAATTATAAAAGAGTGCCATTAATAATGTTTGTCCTTTACATAGTGAAACAACACATAGTTTAATATCTAAACTTAGCAAACGTTATTTGGTAACATGTATTTGACACAATGTACTTCTAAATAATGCGAACTGAATAATATGATAATTAAAAAAATTATTCTTGTCGAACAAAATTGCGATTAAAAGACATAGAAAACACGAAGTTCGCAAGTGCAAATAAATAAATATTAGTGATATAAGTGTAGTTATTATGAATCAATGTACAATCTAGAAAAAGCTGTAACAACAAGTGCTGCGAGCGTGAATAATTAATGTATTCCGAAAAGAAGTTGTGTATAAAGATCTTTAGAACACTAGCTGGCGACAAAATTGTAATACAATTTTTCCTGACTTTTCCCTGTTGCAGATAAATTAAAAAAATTTTCGTGATCTTTTAATTCACGTTAGATAAATTTGAAAAAATGTTACCATTGTATTTTTTTAAAATATAATACTACTTACCTAACTAATAATCATTTATAGGCGACGTTAAAACAAACAGTTATACAGGGCGTTTCACAAATAAGAGGCATTGGGTTAACAGCATGATAGAAAGCGCATATAAGTTATGTGCCTAGATTGCATAGTTTTTGAAATATTTTCATATAAAGTTTTCAGTCCGCCCCTGCTTTTAACTGTGTACAACAATAAGTCACTGGCCGATTGTAAATCTCTAGCAATGAAATGACGCATATGATTTTACACAACTCTTAATGAATGTTCGCAGCTGATTATTAAATACCCGTAAATGTACTGAATCAGTAATTACTATTTAAAATAAACGGTTCCATTTTGCTTCTTAACATTTCTAATGGACTTTTAATTGTGTACGTTTACAATTTTTTTAAAATAAAAACGAGTGTTTTACATAATAGTTTCATACTATTTTCGAATATTTGTATTATTAAAAAAGAAAACGTTTTTGAAATAACTTTCACGTTTAGAAATGTTCTACAATGTTCGAAGCCGTTTTAGTACGATGTTATATTTTACACAAAATTTATAAACAATCTTTATGCTAATTTAATGAAAATTTAAATCGGTATCTTTTTAACGTAAATTGCAGTTTGATAAATATTTTAATGTTATTAATATTTGCAATTAATTACTTGTGTATAATTTAAATTTTGTGAAAATAGTTCAAAATCAAAATAGTAAATAACTTTCCAACATTGAATTAATGTTTTTGTTCGATGTACAAATTAAAATATGGCGAAAACAGAAGCGGTTTTACAAAAAGAAAATTTGCAGCCAATTGTTAAAGGCGGATGTGGTTCTGTTACGATATGGGATTCATGGCAACCAGTAGTACAGGTAATTTACATGTAATTATTCCAACTATGGATAGGTTCCTTAAATTTTAAATGCATATTTTATTAAGAATCACAGCACAATTAAGAGAGAACGACTGCGGACGCTATAAAATGGTGATCAAATCATTCTTCCTGAGCACGTGCATGAATTAAACACTCTCATCTATAAGCATTTTCATCCCCGTGTATCCGACCTCCAAATAAATAGTATCATTATAACCGCTTCCAACGCGCCGACAAAAGTGCACTGATACCGTCACAGTTTACACCACAAAATCAATCATAATAGAGTATGCTAGTGTAGCAGTAACCTGAGGTACATTTTCCTTGCCTTACCTAACCTCATTCTTTCCTGTGATTGTGGGGAAAACGTTTTGCTCAATATTTACTAATTAAATGATTCAGTTAAAAGATCTGGTAGCACACCACACAACTTTCTCTTGATTATTTCAAATTACAGGTTATCTATTTAAGTTTCTAACCTCATGAAACCCTTCTTAACTGTGCAAGATTCATCCGATTACTTGACTTGCGCAATTTTTCCAGAGAAACTAACTAAAGTTTTAAAAAAATTATTAAAGACATTTTCGAGAAAATTGTTATCGATTTACATCAAATTCTACGATTTTTAGTTTTTGATTTATCCATAGATGCTCAGATATGACAACTTCTGCTTACTCAATTTACGTAATTTTCCTAGAAAAATTGATTCATTCATATGAAAGGATACTAAACATCTATGTAGCAAGTTTAATGAACATTATTACAGCTATTTTCGAGAATGTTATAAAAACTTAAAAATCACAAGAATAAAATGACATTTCCAGTTATCAGATTGGTCATACATGTATTGATATTAAACAAACATACAATGTGTTTCTTAGAAACCAATAATTTTAGGATCTTGGTGTACGGAGTAATTCTTAGTAACTGTATTTAGAATCCCTTTTTACAGTAACAAAACTAAGGTTTAATATTTAGTTCTACTATAATCATAAAACCGATGGGATGTTCGGGTATGCATTTAAAATATACATTGTGCCTAAATACGTAATTTTATCTGCTTAGTTGCTCTGAAGTTTTAATGGGCGTTAGGCTTGTCAATTTTTAATAAATCTGGTATTTGGTATAAAGTGTTATAATTATTTTACTAATCAACCTATTTACGATAACTACAAAAAAAGTTACCGATTTTTCGAAATCAGAAGATATGGAAACGCACGACACCTTATTTATGATAACGAATTCGATACAAATGCGTGAGAGAATTTTCAGAAAACCGATGAATTAAAATCAGACGATCGGGTAGTAATTAGATCAATGGAATCTGATAATGTTAAAAGTATAACCAAAAACAGTAGTAGGATGCTGAGTTACTAATCCCTTGTTGAGAGGATCGGATGTTACCAGCTAGTTGAGGTTTTATGAGTAATCTAAAGGTGATAATACAGCTAAATGTTTTTCTACCGTTATTTAAGTACTCAATAAAAAATATTTGATCACTGTGACTTTACGGTTTTATTTAATTAGGTCGCAGGAAAAAATTATTTATATTTTGCTTGTCGAGATAGTCATTGTGAAGGGTAGGTTCTTTCTTTACAGGACTCGGATGAAGGCAGACTTCATTGTTCGTACTTAGCTAGATTGGTTTGTAAATAATAAGGCAATAAACCTTCATAAGTCATATATTGTTCTAATAAAAATAATTGAATGGTTAATTACAGGGTAAAAATATGTATAAAATGATAATTAAGGGTTTAATTAATTATGGAAGTATTTTCTAGGCATCTGATATTAAAACAAAGTGAATAAATGAAACGATATGATTGTTTAACTGTTGTTTGTATCCACAACAATGACAATTAAGTATTAAATTTTATTACGCAAGGTTCAATCGACAAATGAATTTAATTATTACTGATGGTAATCAGTTTGTTCCGGTTAGTATTAATTTTGATGACGGCCCGATGATACTACTGGATTAGTATCAATGAAATTAATTAACACTTCTTATGAGGAGGCTTGCTACCAATGGTAATTAATTTCTAGAGGCCTTAAACAAATGCTTTTAGGAGTTGCCTAATAAACGGATCTTGTATCAACGTTTCTTACATCGATACACAAAACGGTTTACAATCGACCTAAGGATTTATGACTCCTGTTACATTTCCTTTTGCAGTCTGAATGTTTCACAACGCTAGCTCTTGTAATACAAGCAACTAAAGCCCGCGTTCATGAATCCTAAGCGGGTCCATCAGAATCGTCTGCCGAGTCGTACTGACAACTGCCGCAGCAAATTAAGATGGCCATGCTCAACATATGTGTAAACTAGGTTCGTGGGCTCGGTCTTTTAAATCAAAGGTTGACTTACTAGGCGAGACCTACCACGAGGATGTAACTCGATATCTCCGATTCTGCAGTCGAAATTGAAGTGTCTTAAACGACCTTGAATAGCTGTTTACCTATAATTTAGGAAGCGGTGTCTTTATTCCACTAGCGTAATTTATTTGTTATTTCTTTCTCGCGCTTCGCGATAATTTATTGTAATCGAACTTGCAGCATGTTGCGCGATAATATTTAAAATGGTGCAATCTTATTTAAGGGTCATGGAGAAAGAGTACAGACTGTTGGATAGGCAACCAACCTTACAAATTGGTAGTACTGAAATTAAAAATTAAACAACACTAAAGTTGCCAGATAATTATTTTACTATAGGCGTCACATATAAGAAAGCATTTATAATTGATAATTAAAATGATGTATTGGAATTTCAATTTGCTTATTGATAGTTAAAAATGTATTAAAACATTTTTCATTTCTTGTAAGTTAAAATAATTTCTAATTTTCAATTAAAAATAATTAAAATATTAAACATATGTAAAATATAGATACACGCCTATGGTTGATATCTTATTTTTTTGGTTAGGAAGAAACAC
>JAHWXV010187001.1:0-14859 GCA_024586415.1 Phrixothrix hirtus
AACAAAAGTGACATTGATTAGTAAATTGAAATAAACAACTACTAGATGTAATTAAAACACTTTTTATTTTTTAACATTATTAAAGTTTGAATTAAAACTAATAGTGGAAAAATAGTATATAAACCTTGGTGGTAAAGTCTTTTATTGCCCTCGGACTTTGTATTCCGAGGTCTTCACCCCTCGGGATACAATCTTGGTGCTTGGACAATAATACATGGCTTTAGAACCTTGGTGTATAATATAATATTTATTTTTTAACATTATTAAAGTTTGAATTAAAAGTAGAAGTGGAAAAATGGTATATAAACCCGCTGGTAATGTCTTTTATTGCTCTTGCACCTTGTATCCCGAGGTTCTTCACCTCCCCCCCCCCCATCGGGTAATAATACATGAATTTACCACCTTGGCGTATAATATACTATTGTTTATAGAATGCTAGCTTAGTACGGTAATATAAAGATTCATAAAACTCTTCAAGACATAGATCCTGGAAATTGTTGTTTCACAAACAGTCATTAACATTACAACATTCTTTACGACAATAAAGTAAACCTCCTTGCAACGGCACCTAATAGCTAGCTCTAATAGATCAACTAATAACATTTTTCGAAACTAAACTTTAACTAAACTTTAACAGTGTCGGTATAAAATTTATAACAATATCAAAAGGATAGGTTGAATTTTAGGGCAATAACCCATAACTAAGGATTATTCACTCCTTTATTAAATCCAAAATTGGACAGATAAAATTAATATTAGTGGATGTTAAATCCTATTAAATCCTATGCAACGTGAAGTGGTTGTATATAAATTCTATTCAAAACTTATCAGCCACATTGACAGATTCCTAAACAGTACCGTACTAAATCGTTGTATCAAGATTTCAGAAACTGAATCCATACAACGTCGTAAAATTAATCTCACCAGTAAAAAATACTCTTTCTGGAAGGAAACACTACAAAATAGAATCATAAAAAACAACTAACTAGATCACCTTTAGGGCTCCTTGTATAAAAAGTAACTTCCAATTTTGATAAATTAGATCACATCACTAGAACTAAAACATTACTTAAATAAACGGTGAAGCTATCAATGTTAGAACCCGCACTTAGTTCTGCAAGTTCCAAACAAAAATTTCCTCCGGAAATATAAATCTCGTAAGAAATTACATAGAAAACAAAGTCAACGATGGTTAACCGAAAATGCACCATAATAAGTAGTACGACCCAATACGCTCTTTTTAATAATTAAAGAATCGCAACCATCACTGCAAAACACTTTGAAAAATAATTGCACCCAAATCACCTCAATAGACGCTATTTAGTGAAAAGGAACCCATTCCTACCCGAACATCACATTAAAATGGTATATCATTACTCAGCATCTATGCCACTACAACATACAGTGTGTCCCAAATTGGAGAAGAATTGTATTGCTATCTCGGTTAATATTAGAGATGCAGAGTCGTATAAATGGGCAATGCTTTTGAAGATTTTATGAGAAATTTGACGGTGCCTTCAAATATGCTCCAGTTTTGGCTGTTTTCGAAATAATCCAAAAAAACCAAAATTTTGCAGCTTCTAAATACCCTCCTATATGGTTAATATGAATTATGACATCATTTTAACTTGGGTATTGTTCAGGCACTTTGTAATGTTCTTTGCAGCGACTCTAAAAAGGAATAAATACCGTCATTCGTTTTTAAGATACTTACTAAGTTTTCTATTTCATACGGATGCGGTATTGTTTTTTACACCATTCGATAGAAGCTTAATTCTCTTTCCAAGGATGTATAACAACATGCCATTATCTTTCCTCAAAAGTTCAAAATTAGAAATTTTTTGTTTTTTCGACAGTACACCCCTGAGTTTGATCATTTTTCTGTATATGCAACTCACATACAAAATCAACACTTAGCACAAACTGAAAACCTAGTAAAAAACATTTTAACAACAAAGGAATTACATACAGTTTTCTATTACCTCAAAATATCTAATATTCCTGTTAAATAACTCTCTGCTTTTGCGTTTACCTTGTCTTAACAAATTAAAAATTGCGTTTTTACATGAGTATCTAATTATTGTATTTTTGTAAATCGCATCAAATGTAGAAACCGTACCTATCTGTAATTAAATAATATACTAATACTAGTGCTATTTTTCATCTACTGACTTAAATACGTTCATGATTTCTTATAAAATAGTTAGCATTATCTTCGATCGGTTTTTTAAAATTATTATCATGCGTTTTTTTAGATTAAGTCATAGGTATTTTGTGCCTTCAAAATTAGCAATTATTGTTTAGTAATCTGTTACCTGTAGGTCAAACGTTAATAACAATTATTGTAGGTGAATTCTAAAAATTTTGGAAGCAGGTCATCGAAACAAACTTACCTATTAAACGCGTAAAATTCTTACGAAGTCCTTTGTATCGTGTGCTTGTAATTATTTCTTCGTTGTTTGTTATTTTTCATTCCTGATTTTGTTGTTTTCTCAATTGTATTGTTATTTACGTATTTTTATATCTGCTAATACTAGTTTTAAATAATGGCAAGAAAGTTCTCAAATGTAGGAAAACTAGACATGCTGGAAATCTACTTCCAATCTCATAGAAATATTTCTGGAGCCACAGTGATGTATCATATGGATTCCTAGAGCGTTATCAACCAAACTCTAGATATTTTAGAAAACTTATAAGTAATCTATTGAACTTTGGTAGTTTCAATGAGACTAGGAACCATACGTATAATGTACAAAACCAACAGCTGACTAATGCTGTTTTAGAATACACTACGGAAAATCCTACTATATCAGTTCCAAAAACGGCAAACCAAATAACTGTTCCTAAGACGACATTCCATCGACTTTTAGAAGCTAATAAATACCATCTTTACAAGCCTACAATTGTACGAGGTTTAATTCCAAACGAATTCCAAAGAAGTACAGCTTTCTCTGAGTGGTATGTTCAAACATGTCGCGAAGATCCCATATTTCCGAATGAGGTTATATGGACTCACAAATTTTGGCATATATTTAATAGACATAACACTCATTATAGGAGTGTGGAAAATCCTCACAAAAATACCCAAAGGATATTCCAAACGAAATTTAGATTCAATGATTGGTGCGGTGTAATAGGTAAACTTAAATTTGTAATAGTTTGGTAGGACATTAATAACACCAGGGTACATTTTACCAGGAAATAAATTAATTGGGCCATTTATTTTTAATTATAATTTAAATAGGGAACGATGTCTACAATTGTTGGAGAATCAAATGGTACCAGGAGTTCGATAAGTTGTCGGAAATTTAAACTAAACTTCGTTTATGCACGATGTATGTCTGCTCATATCACGGCATAATTAATGATTATTTAAGAGAAATATTTCAACAGTGGAGACATTTTATGGCCATCGAGGTAGCCAAATATTAATCCCCTTGAATTTTTTGTATGGGTGCATGCATAAAGTTAATTTTATTCATTTGAAGCTCCAGAAAATGTAGCAATTTTTGAAGAGCGAGTGAGGAATACCTTTCAGGTTATTAACAGAAATACTTTAATGAGAGTAGTAAATGCTGTTCAAGTCCGTTGCCAAAAGTGTATTGAGCAGGTTGGTAGACATTTGCAGAAATTTCTTTAATACGAGCGTCAGCTGTTTAATTATTGAAATTGTTATTTGCGTTCCAATATTGTTAAAATTTTGTTTACTAAGTTTCAAATTTGTGAAGGGGTCCACTGGTCCTCGGTCTACTATCGAAAAAACCAAATTTTTAATTTTTGAACTTTTGAGAGAAGATAATGGCATATTGTTGTACACCATTCGAAAGAGAATTAAAATAGTAGTATAACTAAGCCGCTTTTTGCCCAGAAATGGATTTAAATATGGCGGCCAAAGAATGGAGCGCTCTAAAAAAAGGGACACAGCACTAGTAGTGACCCCCTTAGTCACATGGTGGCGCTTAAGTCACGTGACATATCGCACATATTGAAAGTGGGCGTAGTTAAACATGGTGTCATCTAACCTAAGAAGTTGGAAGTATCTGTGGATAGTATAACTTAGCTCAATATGGCGCCGTCTAACGTTAGAAGTTGAAACTATATTTCAACGTGTAATTTAGTTAAATATGGGGCCATCTAACGTTAGAAGTTTAGGTTCTATGGAAACTGTAGTAGTGTGTGTGTGTATATGTGTGTATTTGTGTGTGTGTGTGTATATGTGTATATTTGTGTGTGTGTGTGTGTGTGTGTTTGTGTGTGTGTATGTGTGTATGTGTGTGTGTGTGTGTGTGCGTGTGTAAATATTACGTCAGATTTTTTTAGTTCCCTTCGCGATTTGAACTCTAGTTTTCCTGTTGGAAATTTTTTAGTAACGGAAATTAGCTTTGACCTACGAGTACTGCCTGTAAATGTAATGTTTAAATGTCATATTAATGCTTATCAGGTTAAAAATGAGAGCACGCATGCTCCGCTAAGATTCAAAAATAGGACTTGAACAAATAATTTTAATACTAGATTTATGACGCTAAAATATTAAAATTTTGACTTAAAAGATAAATGTCTAACAAAAATAATTACCCATTTCAAGCTTAAGAATTTATCAGGTTAAAAATGACGTCATGCATGCTCCGCTAAAATTCAAAAATAGGACTTGTAAAACTTATTATTCAAATTTTAACTTAAGGGAAAAATCTCTAACAAAAATAATTACTAATTCAAAACTTATAAATTCGTTAAAAATGATGGCACGTATGCTCCGCTAAAATTCAAACTGCGCATTTTTTAATAAGAGGACATGTAAAAGTTATTTATTGTTTAATGTATAAAAGGAAAATTAAATAGTAACATACTTATGTATTTACTTAAAGTGCAATATAACTCAAAAATATTTCTACAAAATTGCCATGCTATTTTTAATAAAAGCATAACCTTTAATAGTTAATTGAGATGTTTGCACATTTTTATCAATGGAATCTAATATCCTATTTTAACGGAAGTTGTATGCTGTTAAAGAAAGTTAACTATAGGAAACATACATGAGCTTGGAAATTCTAATCTGGTGCTAATTTTTCAAAATGAAATAACTAGTTATTGTTTTAATTTATGTAAGATCATGTGCATGCATAATTTTTAGCTTTAAACGCAAAAAGGTCAGTTTCCGACTACCACTACCACCGCAACTACTCATATGACATATTCCTTAATATATTATACAGTACACGTGTGCTTGTCCAACAGTTTCTAATAGGTTTTGTGCTAATAATCTGATTATTTTTGAAAGTTCAAGTAAGTTTCACATTTGTTTTTTAATTAATTACAGTACTGTTTATGGTATTGTAGATATGAATCTTAATAATATAAATAAGTCTTCAGAGTTGAAGAAATTTATTAAGATGAAAGAGGTCGAAAAGCGTGACCTTATTCATTAAAGAGCATTCAAGTTATACAATCAAGATTTGGAGAATCGAGTAGGTTTGAGCTGGAAAACTGGTTTACATATCTTCCAAAACGATTGACCGATGCAATTGAAGATATTGTTTTAGCTTTTATTTTTCAAAGTAATTTTTTTACAAGAGAAAATTTACAGACGAGTTATCAAAATTTGTTCCCGGTACCTATCTTTTAGTTGACAAGCGCGAGTTACCAAACAATAAAGTTGACGTTGAAATAATTTTAAAATGATTTCTTCATTATATTTAAGTAAGCAAAGATAGTCACAAAAAGTAGATGTTTTTTAATTTGAAACATTTTTTTTAGCTCAAAAGATGAAAGATTCGTTTTAAGCATTTATCCGTCATCACTGCTGGCCATCATTGTTATTTTTAATTTCCTTAAAAGTAATTGAAGATGAGTAGTTTAAAATATATCAAAATATATTGAAATTGTTCGAGTGAGTACAGAAATAATTTATAAGCTTAAAGATCTTTTTAAAATTTTAAACAAATCAACGCCTTCGCATAAAACTACCTCAACTTGGCTCAAACATGTAACGGAAAATTCGAGATTAATTTGTAAAACTAATAAAAATATTGAGCTAGCCGTTGGTATCGAACGAAAACTTTTTGCAAACTTGGTACAATTAAAACGCTATCAAATATTACTTAAACAACGTCAGAGTCAGAAAACAGTAGGTCGGTGCTTCAATCCAATTAAGAAGCTTAACCGCAGCCATTATGTACAGTGGGTTGATTTAAATAGTTATTTCGATAGTCGAGTACGCACAGGCATTATTTTAAACTTAAAACTCATAGATGTAACTGATTTTTTAGAAGATGCATTTTTCCTTTTCAAATCACGCGTTAAAACATTTAAAAATAAATGCGAATGGTTAAAATTAATGCTTCATTTAGCTGGGAATTTATAAAACAATCTATTTTGGGAGGAGTAGAGGAGGAAGAAGCGCAAGAAATTATTGAAACAAAACATTTTAATACAAAAACCGAAATAGTAGATGCGAGTACAAACTTGGGACAACGGTTTACGGAGTACATAACCAATAAAGTTTTGAATAAATTAGATGAGTTTCAAGAAAAACAATTCTGGTTGGGGATTGAAACAAATTTATGCCCTTCAAGTCAACATAAACAAAATTGAAATTAGGAACGATTCGTCTTTTATTCGACTACCAGAATTTATTGCCAATAAACACGCTTGTCTAAATGTTAAAAATTATGATGATGAGCACGGTTTTGCTTGAGCCGTTATGTCAGCTTTATATCCTGCTAGTATACATTCTGATAGAATGTCTTCTTATCCACAATACAGTTCAATCTTTGATTTTGGTAATATTAAATTTCCTGTCACTTCAAGATATTAGTGAATTTGAAAAGTTAAACAAAATTTACATAAACGTTTATGCATTAGAATTAATTAAAAATGAAAAATATCAAGTTGTTCCAACGCGATTAACAAAAACTAAATTAAATAGACATGTAAATTTACTTTTAATTCAGAATAAATATTTTTTTGAACGCAACAATGACGATAACTGTATAGAAGACGAAGAAGACTGTGAAGAAATAAAATTTCACTATTATTGGGTAAAACACTTATCAAAATTAATATCTTCTCAGGTGAATAAGCATCAGAATAAGTTGTTTATTTGCGATAAATGTTTAATATATTTTGCTAATCAAACTAAACTAGATGATCATGGCAAACACTGCGAAAAATTAAATAGTTACAAGATATGTTTCACAGTACGCTGAAGTTCATGTTAAAAATTATAAAAATGAAATAAAAGCTCCATTTATAATTTACGCCGACTTTGAATCTGTTCTTAAACCTTTTAAAGATTCACAAACACCACTAACGTAATTAACTCGAAAATATCAGAAACATACAGCATTTAGTGCCGGTTATTTCTTAAAGTGTTCTTATGACGATTCATTATCTCATTTTAATGCTTACAGAAGTGCAGATTGTATGACATGGTTTGCAATCAAGATGCAGCGTATAGCGCAGCTTGTTCAATCTAAATTTAAAAACATTATTCCTTTGAATACTAATGAATCGCTGAAAGACGCTACACTAACCTGCCGTATTTGCGAACAATATTATAAACCAAACGATATAATTGTAAGATATCATTTATTATTAAAGATCTAGCAAAATTAAATAAAACTGACGTGTTACCTATAAATAAAGAAATTTATAGAGTAACCGAAAAAGGTACAGGCTTGAAATTTCGTTTTACAGATTTATATATACTTATGGCTTCTAGTTTAGATGTGCTGAGTTTCTATTTAGATGATTACCCCAATTTAATCAAAGAATTTGGTAATTGCTACAACAACGTGCAAATAAAACTATTACACCTAAAAGCATATTCCCTTGCGACTATATCGGTTCCTTAGACAAATGAAGTAATACCTACTTACCAAAATTAACGAGTTTTACAACAAACTAAACGATACTGACATTTTAGAAGAGGACTACACGCACGCGCAGAACGTTTGGGATAAATTCAATATTTCTAATTTGGGCCAATACCCAAATTTATATTTAAAAACGGACATTTTACTTTTAACCGATGTTTTTGAGCAATTTCGTGTTAGCTGTCACTCCATATATGGAGTTGATGCTGCAAATTATTTTACTTTACCTGGGTATACCTTCGATTGCGTGCTAAAGTACGCCCAGTGCAAATTGCAAATTTTGAAGGACGTAGATATTATTCATTGAAATGGAAATAAGAGGTGATGTAAGTCAATGTAGCAATCATTATTCCGAAGCAAATAACAAATACATGAATAAAAATTATAATTCAGCCAAACCATTAAAATATTTAGTGTATTTAGATGTACAGTAGCTTTAGGGTTGGGCAATGTGAGAATATCTACCATACGGTGGTTTCAAGTGGGTTTAAAAGGAAAATCTTGTAAATTTTAATGTAACATAGCTGACGATTCATCTGTTGGATATATTTTAGAAGTGAATCTATAATATCCAGAGCATCTTTATGATAAACACAAAGGCCTTCCTTGCCGTCCTCAACATCTAGTACCATCCAATTCTAAACTACATAAACTGTTGAAACCGCCATACGAAAAGAGATACTATATTATTCACTATTGTAGCTTAAAACAAGCATTGCAAGACGGATTTGTTTTGAAAAAATACACGGAGTGCTAGAATTCAAACAGTCTCCCTGATTAAAACCTTATATCGAGTTGAACACCAACCTTAGACATACAACTAAGAATGAATTCGAAAAAAATTTATTTAAGCCATTGCTAACGTAATTTTCGGCAAACCCATGGAAATATTCGTAAACGTCTAATTGTAAAACTTGCAAATATGTGGGAGGGTCGTTACGGAGCCAAAAATCTAATTACTAGTCCTAATTTCAATAATCTCACCATTTTTCATTAGAACTATATGGCTATAGAATTAAATAAAACCGATTTATGATTTAATAAACCAAATTTTGCGTTTATGATTTTCATTATAAGAATATGCTTAATAAATTTAATAGCAGCGATGTAAAACTGATGTACACAGATACAGACAATTTAGCGTATGAACTGCATTATGATGACGTTGATGAAGAAATGATAATTGCTGATATTCATATGTTTGACACAAGCAACTATCCTTAAGACAATATGTTTAATATCCATCTTGTTAATAAAGAAGTGCCTGGTTTAATGAAATACGAATTGTGTGGTAAAATCATGACTCATTTTGTTACGTTCTAAAATGTATGCATATAAATATCTTGAGGGAAAAAGCATCAAAAAGTCCAAGGAAATAAAGTATAATGTTGTAAGGAATAAGATGCCATATCAAGATTATGTAGACGGTTTAAAGGGCACACACCTAAACAAATTGTTTAAAGAACCATTAGGTCATTTGCGCATATAAAGCTTGCAGGTTGGAACAGCGAAAGGTTGGATTAAGCACCTTTGACGATAAAAGGCATTTACTCAAAGATACTACCGACACTACCTCATGTATACTATAATATTTTAGATTGTTGCTAAATTACTCATAATCATCATTATCACCATCATACTTTCAATTTTTGTAATTTTGAAAACATATCTGTATGTATAAAAGTAAATATTCATAGAATAAGTAAAATTCCTTTTGTATTTATAACTATTAATTTATTTAACTATTATTATACGTTTCAAAACTTAAGAACTAATTAAGTAAAACGGAAGCATCTTTCCAGGCGGGTCTTGTAAATCCTAGTTATTTGATGTGGACCCCCTTTCCTTTCCTTTTCAGCACTTTTTCGACTAGGTGGACATCATCTTCAATAGTCTTCTGCAGTTCCTGTTCGTAGAAGCCTCCCAGAATGGGTTGATTTTGCATGTTGATCAGTTTATAGGTAATGGGGTTGGTAATTTGAATTTTAGCAATTTTAAGCAGTTCGGAGGACCAATTGCGCCTAAATGCTTTTTCAAATACTACTTTGAATTTGCTGATTCGTACTACGTCACCAACTTTATAACGATGTTTGCTGAATACTTCTAATTTGTTATAGACGTGATCGAGTTTCGTGTTAGAAGTGATGTTAGCAGGCTTCATTCCAATAGTTCGATGTCAACGATTGGTATCGATTTTGGTAACACGGTTCAGGACATCAATCCGACGATATTTTCTGAGCGGACTGAATGTTTTATACAAATGTGCTTAATGGTTCTAATAATTCATTATGCCTTTCCAGATTTCTTGGTTGAATAAGTTGAGTAATAATTGATGTTGTAGATCTTCATTAACTTTGTAAATTTATCGTTGTAAAACTCTTTGCCGTTATCATTCTGCAAGTTTTGAGGAAAACGCTGCACATCATTTTTAAAAATCGAAATCATAGCTTTAGTAACATCTTCACCGATCTTTTACTTTAACGGGCGAGTCTATAAAAATTTCGAATAACAATCAATGACCACTAAAATGCATTTATAACCTTTATTTTGTTTGGCGCGAGGTATAATTTCCCCAAATGTGCCTACCATGACTCATCTAGCCCCTTAATTATAGTTCGCATCTGAGGATAGTTTCTCCTACCAGGTTTATGCATCTCCTTTACAATTTGTTGTTTATACATTATTATTTTAACCAATAGCTAAAGATATTACCGACCTGCACGTAAAAAGATGTTATTTCGGCACAAAGAAGATGTAATTTGTCGAGTAATTCGTGAACGCTGCCGAATAGTTGTACTCTGGTGGATTTCTGGTAGAATATACTTCTTCGAAGAGTTCGCCGCCTAGACTTTTATGAGTTTTCTTTTTGCTTTGTGTGCTGCTACATAAGCCGACATTTCTTGTCTTTTACCTTCCTCTAATATAGGTTTAATTACATTTACATACTCGTGAGGCTTATTTCCATTAATTTGCCCGGTGGGGGTAAAATTATGTCTCATAACATTTGTACTTAACATTATTATTCTATAGTTGGCTCTATCGGTTTGTATAACTTGTGAAAAATTCGGTTCCTTAATAATCAACAATTCATATAAGCCAGCCGTGCCTTCATATTTATGTCCTTTAATAATTAGATCGATGCGTACAATTTCTACGGCATCTTTACCAATTAGCCATTTATCATGTTTAACATTATACATAATGCCGTACGTTGTATTAATCATGCTTTCGGTATCTTTAATCATAAGTTCAACATAGTAGCGCGGGAGTGGTTCATACTGTTTGAATAATGCCTTGGCAGAACGAAAGTCTTTGAGCATGTATAACAACGTCGACGCATCCGTTGACTAGTTTCCGGTTCTTCTTCTCCTTGATGTTGCAGATGACGATTGATGCGGTTAAGTAGTCTCATAAGCATTGTCATTAGGACCTATAGTGCCTATTGGCACTTGGGAAAGGAACCTAACCTCATTATGAGGCGCACATCTAATTCTGTTTAGGCATAGCTATCCCGCGAGGTGAGGAATACTTTGGCGGAAACAAAAACTTTGGTATTCGAGACGACTTCAAAGTTGGAGTAGCGCCATTATTCTCTCCTTTTTTAACTTTACCTTCATCGCAAAATTCTCTAACCACAACCGTATTATTAGTATTTAGAAGCAATTTCCGTAAGAGGCTTTGTAATAAGTTTATAGGTTTTCGCTACAAGTGTCTCGGTGTTTAGTGCTCCTCGATGTAATGCTTGATATTTTCTTTTTACGGCAGCACGAGCTTCAATAATTTTACGTTTTTCTATTTTGCATCCATATTTATTGCTTAGCATTTGATGACAGCTCTCTTGAACAGCTTTTTTGAATAATTTTTTGAACAGATTTTTTGAACGGCTTCTTTAAACAGCTTTTTGAACAGCTTTTTTGACCAGCTTATTTGAACAGCTTTTTTAACAGCTATTTTGGACAGCTTTTTTGAACAGCTTGTTTGAACAGCTTTTTTGAGTAGCTCTTTTGAACAGATTTTTATGAACAGCATTTAACATAGCTGTTGCATGGCTTAACAGGTAGTCAATAGGTAGGTGAATCTTCTCACGAAGAAGCTGTATACATGATTAAAACATTTTTTACTTTAGTTATTGATTATATACTGATCGAAACCTTTTCTATATCTGCCTGTATTAATGCCGATATCTTTGTGAATACTGAGAATGCCGTAAGCGGCTTGCCAGCACTATGATCATATTTAGCTAAATTCGTCATAAGACATATCAGTCCCAACGTGAACGTCATAAACCTGCTTTAAATTTAGATCGGCTGGCTTAAATAACACTAAAATGTTAGCATTATCACAAACTAAATGGCTTGGAATCCTTGTATATGTCTGACAGAGGTAGAAACCGTCTACCGTATTATGTCTACCCATGCTAAAATACGCCCGAATGTTATCTTGCTTAGAGCAGGATATGTCATCGAAAATAAACATCGAATTGGTCTTAGCATCCCAAGGAGGCAGAATACCATCGTTTTCATTAAACGAAGAGTAATTTACCCCTTTTATCGGTTTTAATACTTGTTTTAGAAATTAGTAGTTTAGCTCGATCAAGTAATTTTCATAAAATGTTGATATTTTTAAATTTTATGCCGTTTGTGTCGATAAGCAACTTCATAATGAAGTTCGTCTTCCCGCAATTCCAAGGATCGGATATGATGCAGTGTATACTGTCGCTCAGCAGCTTCCCTAGTTTACCATCTTTGTTACAGATTTTCTCATCTACGTCATCAAAGTTAGATACGGGTAGACAGCACTTTTGCTTTACCAAGTTCATGCCGAAAAGTTACCAAACTACATACTTTGGTATGTATATTTATGTTGTAGAGTTTTTGCAAAATTAACGGGGGCAGTTCGATTATGTGCTTGCGTTTGCACCTTTTTATTACAAATAGTTTTGCTTAAGTTGTCTACAGCTTACTAAAATAAAGTTTTTGCTAAGTAAATCTATTAAATGTATTTGTATAGTTAGATTTGTTTGCTATTTCAAACCAACTCTACCATGTGCAAACACATCAAGTCTTTTCCAACTTGAGAAGACTTTTCCTAGTTTATGTCTTCCAAATTTGAGTCGTTTATGAGTTATCGAGAACAAAAGATCACCGACAAACATAGGCTAGAATTATCATGAACATATTTAGGATACCTAAAGAGGTGAAAATTTATCGAAATAAACACATTTAAAATGTTTACCCATTCCAATAGTATCCGTTAATGAACTTCTCCTAATGAGGATGTAATGGAAAATCGCAGCAGGTGTAGTATGTTCTGATCAATACATATGCCGAATTATAATTTCCATTCAATTACTAACGTCAACAATTTAGAAATATTGTTGCTGTAGTTACAACCTCTTAAAAGCCGTTCTCCGATATATCGCGTGTGTATTATTTCGTGAGTTCATCCAAAGAGACAACTGTGCCAATCTCAGTTTTCTACATGTGCAAAATGTTAAAAATTTGGGAATGCTGTTTTTGAGGTTTTGAATACTTATGACGGTAGATTAAGGATAAATGAAATAATAATCATAACGTCAGCGTTTGCGAGGGATCAGTAGTTACTGAGAGTTTGGGTGCGGGTGGAGAAGTCTAACGTGGGTTTTTCTGTTTGATGCTGAAAGATAATCACGTACCAACTTAGAGTTGATACATAGTACAATAATAAAATGGGCGCCAGACGATTTTGTAGAGGAAATAAGTCTTACTTACTGACGAATACCTCGGCTTGAAATCGTCACAACCTTCCAGATCTCGCAGGAACCTAAATGTTCAAAAATAAAATACTAATCTAAAGGTACAGTTATATGCTATTAAATAACAAAGAGAAAATATTGTTACTTTTCTGTAATAATACGTTATCTAAAACAATGTTTGGCTTTATAAAAATGGATTACAGAAAACAAGCTACATAGCTGTTAAAATAAGTATACATCAATACTTCGTTGACTAATTTGTATTAAGTGACAGTTTAAATTATTACTTAATTATCTTTACTTTAATTGTGATTTAAGGAACTATACAATGAATTTAAAATTTAGTCATTGTTTAAGTAAATTCTACAATTCAACAAAATAGAACGATAAATCTGGTAGTTTAAAATTGTGATTAAAATAATCAATTAAGCAAAATGTTTATCTGAAACTATAAGAAGTCGACAATACAATACGGTAGTTCATGAAATGAAATATTTAAGGTTTAAGAAGAAAATACACATGTAGCACGTGTACAAACGTTTATTTTTTAAAGCGATAAATAAAATATATCAAAACGGCTTCGTTCTTGAAGGTAAAATTTTCTAGTTAACGGAATTGAATTTCTAATAAGTAAATTTCTTAAATAACTCAAACCTTGTAGAAGTTTTCAGAGCAACAACAAAAAAGATTTCTTAATATACCGTGGAAAAATGAAGCCACGGCCGACAGCTTCACAGATAACACTGATAATTACAGACACAATTTGGAACCATAACCCAACGTCAATCGATAGTTTGCGAAGGATCCACAAACCCAAAAAGAAATATATTTATAAGTATCCAAAAAAAACATGTAGTTTTTTGACAAGCATCCAAAAAAAACCTACGAGCATCCAAAAGAAACTGAAAATAAAAAAAAAGGGTTACACTACGGAAGTTAATGATTATCATAACATACCCGCGCAAACCGCGGTTTCTGCAGATACATAATTGTTCATTATTAAATAAGGAACGGTTGTTCGAAACATTGTTAAAATTTTAAAAGCGTATTCTGACGAATGATTTACATTAAGAATACCAACATACGTGTTTTAAAAACGACACGTTAACAAATGGAGTAAAAGGCGGCGATGCTTGTCTGGACCCTTTTTGATTAATAATTAATTATAAATAAATCCGTAGAATAATGAAAATATAAACCCACAAGTTAAATTTAAAATTAGGAATTAAGCAAAAACACACATCTAATTTA
>JAHWXV010187012.1:0-13723 GCA_024586415.1 Phrixothrix hirtus
TTTTAAACAAAATATCTTCAAATTATTGCTATAATAACATTAACACGGCTATTTTCATTCATTAGAAGTAAAACAACCCAATTAGAGTACACAGTGATATGATATTAAACAAATAAAACAAAGTTTTTATGTTGTAAATAAAACACATGATCTAATGTAACTCACTACAGATCTGAATAGGTAATCGATTTTTACACGAAAGTTGGTAAACATTTTTGTCGATTAGATTGAATCTTTTTATAGATTTGCGTTTCTTAAGGCCGGTGCGTATATTAATTACATAATGTTGCTTATATCCTAGACATCCTGTTTATTAAATAAATTTAGTTTAATATTTAAAAGAATTGAGAATACTGTATACAATTGCAAAATAAGAAACTAGCGCTATTAATAAATTATAGCAATGTTTTAGTACTGCTTTTATTTAAATTAAAAACTAAAGTAAATCAAGTACGCTTAACTAAGATACAACGAAAAGTTCTGAAATTTTCTTTACATATAAGATATGGCAGCAGGTGCGAGCCCGAAGAACCGATGAAATATCCAAAAAAAAAGAAATGTTTTTTTTTCGCTGTGTGATAGCTCCTTGTTACACGGGTCTTCACAAAAGTTTTACGTTGACTACAAAGTTAGACCTATCTATTGAAACAGAAGAAAAAATTGAACGATAAGTGCCCGTTTGTACCTGTTACACGACTGAAACCAGGGATAGAAAGTGAACGTATCGATTGAAGCTGTACGTTCATATCTCTTTAACGTGCTTGATCTACTAATTAAGTGTTGTGATTGACAGGAAAAGTAAAATGGCGATGTCGTGTTGTACATATTGATTTACAGCGAAGGGAAACTGAAAGATTTTCAAGAGTTTTATAGCCAACTAAAGATTACGAAGATACATAATCAAATAACTATCTAAAATTGAAGGTTAAAGTATGTTTTGAAAGTTTTTGCATTACACCTAATTTTTATGGCGGTTAATATCTTTACCAAACTACTTTATTTTGTCAAAATCCAGTAGTACTTAATCAAGTACTTAGTACTTAATACATAGTACTTAGTACTTAACAA
The DNA here is from genome assembly GCA_024586415.1 of Phrixothrix hirtus. Classification (NCBI taxonomy): domain Eukaryota; kingdom Metazoa; phylum Arthropoda; class Insecta; order Coleoptera; family Phengodidae; genus Phrixothrix; species Phrixothrix hirtus. Next base: position 1,069 of record JAHWXV010187012.1, read on the forward strand.
ACTAATATTCATTGTTATTTATAGACTCTAACATACGTATAGAAACGGTTCGAATAAACAAATACATTATTTCGTTAAAAATGTTTAAATAGTTGTATTTTTAAGAATTGCTAAACAAACTTTTAAGGTTTTTCAGTATTTTATTTATTAAATTGGCTTGATTGCATAATATTTATATGTAATAAAACTGTAAAACACAAATAATGGTATGAAATGACAGAGACATCTATTGAGTTCAAATAGGGGTGATGTATATTATTAAAATGTATGACTGAAGATTTCTCCTATAGAACAGCACATATTTTGAATTACAAACAATCAAACTAGCTATAAGTGAAAAGCCCAACCAATGGGATCCAAATAATCTGACAAAATAGTAGTAAGCAAACAAATACTAAGCAAGGACGCCACTCGAATCCTTTGGGATCACCAATACGTGATACTCCTGACCTGCCAAATGAGTAGCGCTACTTTATTTATAATACAAAATATGCGCTGTTGTATAGGAGAAATCTTCTCATACATTCTAATAACACAAATAAATTGGAATATGTAATCAGTCAAAAATTGTATCGGTATTTATAGTAAATCGTTTTCGAAATTTTGGTATCATCTAAGGTAAGTTATTCACTTGTTTCTTGTTTTTTTTGTGGCTGGGGGTTCGGGTTGCGGAATTTCCCGTGGCCCTCTCGAATTAGAACTGTTATATAGTCATTTCGTCATACCTACTAGAATTTGGGCGAATCTGAAGGTGTTCCACCGCCAGTAGGGACCTACGATTTTACTTCCTTATCCAAGAAGAAGGCATGTTTTTTAAATTTTTCTCCGCTGAAAAATTTACCGATCTCGATCGGGTTTGAACCTGCGTCCCTTGGGTACAGAGGCAAACATCCTAGCCACTACACCAGTCGGGGTCGGCAAGTTATTATTAACTACTGAATTTTAAATATGAAGTGCATGTTTATTTGGGTCTTATTTATAAACAGATGCACGTGTGAATGAATAGGTTAGTTACATAGATATAGCAGTGTTATTAATATGAATAGCTTAGGTTTACTTAGTAAAGCTATATTGTTTTTGGTAGAACAACTGAATTTCTAAGAAATCTAACATTACTATTTATTTTATACAGGATGTAAAATAATAATTAACATAAGCCGGACTCGATTGGTGTAGCGGTTAGCATGTTTGCGTCTACACCCGAGGGACGGGGGTTTAAATACAATCAAGGTCAGTAAATTTTTCAGCGGAGAAAATCAGGAACTAAAATCAGGCATGTTAAAATTACTACTTGCGGTGGAACTCCTCCAGATTCGATAAGATTCTAGTACGCATGGCGAAATTATAAAAGTACCTTCGTATAACATCAAAATCGCGATTATAAAAACTGCTACAGTTTCTAGCGTTTTAATATTATTAATATTTAAGTAAAAAGACAATGTAAAAGTCTTTAAGAATTCGCGGAGTGTGGGAAACATTTAGTAATTAAAATAATTAATTACATATATAAAAGTTCGTAAATCCAGTAGCTTGCCTAATTAGAATTAGATAAACTATAAATAATGTATTTAGTTAAAATAAGTTAATGGTATATATCAAATAGGATGTAACCATTTTAAATATTAACGTGTAAATTTCAAGTATAGAAATAATAGTAAAGCGAAACAATGAAATAGAAAATAAGTTACGCTAGTGGAATAAAGATAACACGTCCTAAATTAGTATACAAAGAACGACGCAAGAACGTATAGGATCTAAAGAGTCACACCGCGAATTATCGCGGCTGTGAATGCCGTCCCAAGGTAGTACAAAGACCAGCACCCCGAGCGGTCCACCTTGACTTCTCCTATGTCAAGGCCGCCTCTAGAACCTCAGACTTCCCTAGCCTTCCAACTAGACAACCTGTTTCCCCTGCCACTAGTTCGGCAATTCCTACAGGCGGAACCACTGAGCATGGCAAGCCTAATGAAGCTTCTCGGTTCCATAAATATCCACAAATTCTCTCAGGGCGCACGTAAGGTCGCCAATGCGGTCGGTAACGCTGTTGGCGATATTGGCGTCGTCGCCGCCCTTATTAGCGTCGCTTTCGATATAATTTCCTCGTTTTCTTCCGGTCCGTAAATGGATAACGCACCATTTAAACCTAGTTCCCTACAGACGGCCTACTGGAACGCCAACAGACTCCTACAGCAACGAGATGAACTCCGAGATTTCACCGAAAGGTACAACTTGGACCTAATCCTGGTCTGTGAGACTCATCTACGTGCCGTAGACACTCCCCGACTTCGCAACTATTCTTTCTGCAGGAACGACCGACCCAACACTCGCGGGGGTGTCACGGCGATCTATGTCAAATCGCATATAGACCACTACGTTTCATCTCTCCCAGAACTCCACACCATCGAGGCGACTCCAGTATCTATAGATACTGAAGGCAACGGTTGCATCCGTCTGGTGGCTGCTTATCATCCTCAGGACTTGGAAAATCTACTAGACAGGCCGTTTCCGACTATCCTAGCTGGAAATCTCAACGCTAAGCACCCATCATGAAACAGTCGGCGAACCAACCGAAATGTAAGAATAGTCCATGACTTTTCTGAAACTAATCAAAGTTTCATCGTTGACGGACCATTCGAACATACTTTCATCTCAACTCTAGACTCCAGAGACATCCTGGACATCGTTCTTCTATAAGATGACGCTTTCCAACACCGACTTAATACCATCCAGGACCTTGATTCTGATCATAATCCCGTCTTACTTTTCTAAGCGAGGAAGCCAATCCTCCCTAAACGGTGCGACGCGTCTCACGGCCCGGATTCTCCCACCTCCAGCAAAATCTCGGTCGTATGTAGCAGATAAGTACCGAGAAAGAGCTGGAGGAACTGTTGTCCGCCTCACCTCTAGCATCCAGGATTCTATCCTGTTTGCGACAAACGTAAGGAGGAAGCCGAGTTGGCGAGTATTCCCTGAGTATCTGAGAGAACTCATCAGAGAGAAAAACCGCACCACACGCCGTTGACAGCGCTACTTTGACCCTGCGGCGTCGAGTGCTCAAGAATCGCCTTGCAGCACAAGTGAAGCGGAGTTTAAAGGTACATTACAATCGTACCTTATGGAGAATGGCCAAAGTCCTAAGAAATTGGCCTAGTCTATGATCCCGCCGACAATCTGGAGGAATTTTCAGCTGCAATATTCTCTGAACTTCCTTCACGCCGATTTTGACTTCGTCGAGCGCATCAAAAGGTCAGTTAGATGTCGTATCGCCGCCGGAAACGACGACGAGGGCGATGTAAATCCTTACTACATCATTTCCGCTTCCCCGGACGAGATACGCGATTGCATAAAGCTATGCAAGCCGCGGAAAGCGCCCCATCCTGATAACATTCCAAACTCGACTCTCAGGGCCCTCCCACTCAAGGGAATCGCCGCAGTAGTAAACATTGTGAACGCGATGTTGAGACTTCGACGACTTCCTCCATCTTGGAAATCCGCTGACGTCATCGTCCTTCTCAAACCCGGAAAAGACAAAACCTTTCCGCAGAATTGCCGCCCTATCAGCCTTCTCTCTTGTCTGGGAAGGCTGGCAGAGCGAGTAACTCTGAACCGCCTGAAAGATGCGACCGAAAACACAAAGATCATTCCCAACGAACAATTCAGTTTCAGATCGGCTCACAGCACCACTCATCATGTGCTCCGGCTGGCTGAAGAAATCACCGAAGGTTTCGCCTTCAAACACGGGAAAGCAGCAGTATTTCTGGACGTCACGAAGGCGTTTGACATGGTTTGACAAGATCCTGGTAGCAAACTTTTTTCGGAAGCTCGTTCAGCTGATTGCGTCCTAACTTAGGTCGTTTAAAATTAAGCTGGAAGGGCGTCGCTCGCGATCGAGGAACGTAGAGACAAGGTTTCCTCCTCTCGGCGTTGATTTACATCATATTCTGCAGTGACCTGCCCAGGTAGACGTACAAGACGCCCGTGCTTTACGCTGACAACACCGCCGTCTTATCCCGATCCCAAGATCCAAACCTGACCCTCCGTAACCTACAAGCGGCGGTGCTTGGGTTGGAAACTTGGTTTCAAATGTGGAGAATCGACGTCAATGCGGAAAATAGCACTACAGTGTTCTTTACGCTCTACAAGAAAGTCGAAATGTTTGATATTCCCTATTCCTTGGGAGGACTAGGTTCGATACCTGGGTGTATTTGACTCCCAGCTAACGCGGAGACACTACATAGACTATTACACTTCACGTTCAAAAGCCGATGTGGCAGCATTGTGCGGTCTGTTGAACCGCTGAAGCAGGCTTTCCTTGGAAAACAAGGTTAGACTCTACAAGGCGATCATCCGTCCTGCAATGGTCTACGTGACAATCTCCTGGGAATATGCCGCTAGGTCAAACACGACGAAGCTACAAGTCATCCAAAACTAGTGCTTGCGCATGGCTACAGACGCATCGTGGTTTATGCGAAATTCGCAAATCCACAAGGATCTGAGCATTCTCACCATTCAACAGTTTATCCATGAATAGGCCACTAATTGGTACTCTTTGTTTCAGGACAGCTCCAAGCCCCTCATATCCGGGTTAGGAGTCTACGAGGAAGACGCCGGGAGTCGTGCAAGGGGGCCCAAGGCGATTCTAAACATCCGTAAGTAGGAGGAGCCACAGAAAGGTGCGACTTCGTTCACTTGAAAAAGTGGGCGAAGTCATACGATAACTGTGGCTAAAAATATTTAAGCACCAGGTCGTGAATCGCTCAGGACATAGGTGTAAAGAGGGTTGATTACCTTGGAACACCGCCTGCCAAGAGGTTAATCTTTCATCGCTTAGGATATACTTCGACTCTAACCGCGGAGCCGAGAACCACGATGTACTTTGACTCCGATCGTAAAGCCGGGGACATCAATTGCCAAGCCGGCGTACTCCCAATCCGACCCCGAAGCCGTCAATGAGTCAACCTTTGATTTAAATTATATAACCGAATAGACAAACCTAACTTTTGATTGGAAGTTGTTCAACCTTTCCGCTATCATTGACGAAGCTTTGTTGCTTGGGAAACGGGCATCATCGCCGAAGGCTAGTCATGATCCTTCAGTTAAACAGTTCCTTGGGCGATAGGGTAACTGAAGTATCCTGAAAAATCACCGTAATACGTTGTGCGAGACCCGTCTACATTCGGCGCCGCAGTTGCACGTACGACTCGGCGAAGGGATCCGATAGACCCGCATAAAGGAGTCGTAAACGTTGCATTTTGTTGCTCGTGCCATAAGAGTTAGCGTTACGAATTATCATACAGACCACAAGAGGTGTATGTGACAGGAGCACATAAAATCCGTTAGGTAGATTATTAAATCGTTTGTGTATCGATGTAAGCAGCATTGATACGAGATTCGTTATTCGACAACTTCCAAAAGCATTCTAGCATTTGTTTAAAGCCTGTATAAATTAATTATCGTTGGTTGAAAGCCTTTTTATGAGAAGTGCTAATTAATTAATTTCATTGATACTAATTTAATAGTATCATCCGTCCGTTGCTAAAATTAACCCTAGCCGAAACAAACCGATTGCCATCAAGAATAATTAAATACATTAATTGTTTGAGCTTTACGAATTAAAATTCAATATTTGTTTGACGTCGTTGTAAACGCAATAGAACAGCTAAACGAGCATTTCATTTAGTTCACTTTGTATATATTTGTTTCAGTATTAGAGAACGTTTACACAATTGTTTGAATCGTTCGTTATTATTTTGTATATAACTATTCTAAACCCCCCATACTCATCTTGTAAATAATTTTTATTTGTAATTAATCATCCATTTATTTTTATTTGTAATATATAACTTATGAACGTTTATTGCCTTATTATTTATCAACCAATTTAGCTAGGTATGAACAACAAAGCCCTCTTTCAAAGAAAAATCCTGTAAAGAAAGAAACCAGCCTCACGACTACTGCCTAGAAAAGCAAAATATAAATAATTTTTCCTCGCGACGTAATTAGAGAAAATTGTAACGTCACAAAATGACCATAGTAGTTGAAGCAAAGAGAGACAAGGGAATTTCCGCATCTCATAGTCTCAGCCACAAAACAAGAATAGAATTGCAGTTGTTTTATTGGCTCGCTTTTCCAGCGTGACGCAAGTTAATTCAGTTTTATTTACGCGCTTCTATATATCATATAAGGCAACGCGTGCGACTGTAACGGCTTACCCGGATTGAACAGCTGCATCTTACTTTCGCCCCAGCCTCGCTTTTGCGCTTATATGCTCGTTTGATTTCCTTTTCAATTTCTAACTAAGATCATACTTTTACTGTTATTAATCACTTAAAAAATATCGACAATTAATTCTGAATCTGTGTATTTTTTAGAGGATACATTTGCGCAACTGTATTAATATCAACTTTTTCGATTCTTATAGTAATCGCTAAAATGCGACTTTGGTCTGTGGATATTAAAAAAACTAACACGTAGACTACGCCGAATAGGTTCCATAGCGTTGTACCGAGTTATTGAACTCCTGTGTAAAGGATTCCCGCTTCAAGCACTTAGTATAAGTTTGAAAACGCTGGGCTTGCAAATACCTGTTTCCATAGTCATTCTGCAAGCTGTGTCAGTGTTTTTAGGTCGAGTAGAGCCGATTTCTTCACGCGTAACGAATAACGGAGCGCACGTTTTCGATACACGTCTCCAACACGCGCGCACTCGCCATGAGCGCGAACACATCGTTTCACAATATATCCTCTTTCCTATCGGCGACGCGTCGCTACGTTTGCGCGTTCGTGTCTAATAAAAATGAACCCTATTATTTGTATCGAATCTATGGTACCGAACAACCACGTGCAATAGATTTGTAATAAGTTTTACATCATAGGCCTGGCCATAAATTGAACAACTGTTATATTTTCGATGTACATTGTAGAAAAATTACAACTAAGGCTTTATAATAAAGACACCAAGTTAAAGTATACGCTTTAGGTTTAATTTTCGACAAATTTTTAAGGTCCTTAAAGGAGCTTCCCTGAAATTTTCACTTTCCAGACGGTATGCTACCACCATGACAGGGTGAGTTCAAAACATACCGACAAACTGGCACCAACACGCGAGGCAGTTTTATATCAAGAGAAAAAAAGTCGTTTTAAAAGATTTCTTGTTGTTTCCAAGAAAAACGCCATTAAAATAATGCTAATTCGAACAACTGAATGTGTTGTTTTAAGTGAATTAAACTATAAACACCTGACTAGGCTGTAGAACATTTTAAATTACAGCATGTAAATAAATTAGGGATATATAACTTTATTGTAAACAATTCTACTAGTAATGTTAAATTATCTGTAATTTTGGGTTTTATCAAACACTCCGACAATTAGTGTCAATTTATTAATGAAGTTATGCCAACTTGTTTAAGACTATTTTCAAATAAAATAAATTTATTAAAAAGATGAATGTTACTCACGGAGCTTGTTATTTTATGAAAGGGGTTAGTTTACCTGTGAGTCATAAGAGAAAGTAGCTGTGATGCATCCTTTTAGTGAGTCTAGATGACTAATAACTTGAGTTATTGGAATTGCTCTAATTAATTATTCAAGTAGCTTTTCATTTATTGTATTATTGATTGCAATATTAATTGATAATTTGTTACCAAGTGTGTTTCTATAAATTAAATTTCAAACACTTACATTATTATTTAACTACGTAAAATTTGAACGTTTAAAATGTGGGTCAATGATGTAATTGAGATAGGTTAGAGTTTACATCAAATAAACAAATAGCTGTAGTAATTTGAAATTGTTATACTTTTATGACACGGAGATTTTGTCTAGACACATTTTCGAGTAGTTCTCAAGAAGTGGACATTTTCAAGTTTTTCCAAAAAGGTGTTCGATGTTATGTGCTTTTCAGATTAATGGACGTGGTTAGTCCTCTACAGTTTGTCGGTGGACTTTAAAATCACTCTGTACTATGTTACCAACTCGACAACATTATTTTGCTGAAAAATCATGAACTACTTTGTTCTAACCTGAACGTGCAACCTTGAATATTCAAATAAGAAATGTACTGCACATTAAACTTCGCAATGTAAGCAATACATGTTATAAAACCAAGCGCATATATATTTCACAGCCGAAATTTTTTATCATGTAAACTCCTTTGCTGGTTCAAAGATTAAACAAAAAAGTTTATGTAGTTTGGTCAGCTCCTTTCTGTGTGATTATAGGGTTAATAACTTAAAAAATGTAAACGTTTAAGATATTATCATTGAGAGAACGCCTGAGATATTTGCTGCATCAGCAGCGCCAGGTAAGCAGGTAAGATTTAATTTGTTCAAGTTTGATGACTGAAAAGGTTTCGCCAAGCCGGATTGCAATGATTGTCTTTATTACAAATTATTAAATTTTAGTGTATTGTAGTAAGTCAGCAAATTCGCTGAAATCTACGCTGATGCAGGAATCTTGCAACTTGGGAATGGAATTTTTGAAAAATCTTCCTAAAGACCTTTGACAAAGTTTGTATCATTTTTAAATTAAGTTAGGTAACTTGACATTTTTGGTTAAAATGTTCTTGTTTTTTTCAATTTGTACACTCAAAAAGTGTTTAAAAACCGAATTCAAAAACTATTCGGTATAATTATTGAAACATTTCAAAAAATGCCTAAAAATAAAAAAGATTGAATACTAACTGATAATAAGTTTTCGCTCCAGGAATAACTTCATGATAGAGGCCCTTATATTTTACGGCAAACTCGTATAATTCTTGAGAATGTTTTAGAGCTAAACTAAAATAGCTTTTATTAGTATTTTTGAATACCAACGCAGTTGCTGCTAGTGCAGCTGCAGCTTCTCCAGCAAGATCTGAACCTAAAAATAAATATTTGGCAAATTAGGTGAAAAAAATTAAGGCGAACATACCAGGATTGTTGGTATCGATTTTATAAGCAGGTCTTGTGGTATTTAATTCTTCAGGCCGACCCCAAAATCTGTGGTCTATAAAAAAGTCACCTACTTGTCCATAAAATTCGAACGGACTGACATGGCACTTGATAAAGTAATCGCCCGCCCATTTAATTGCATCCAAGGTTTCATTGTATTGATCTGAAGGGGATAAAATTTGTTAAGTATACGAGGAATTATCAAAATGGTTTCGCCTTACTTGCTTTTCGATAAGCGTTCTCATAAGACAAAACGCCCCAAGCTAACATTGTAGTTGTAAAAGTCATTGTAAAACTAAATTTAACAAAATCGCCGGCTGTAAATTACAAAATAAGGTACAATTTAATAATTTTCTGAAATTAAGTGCACAAACCATCGTAATAGCCCCCGGTTAAGTCTTCACCATTTTGGCCTCTATCATTTAATGCCGAATCGCCCCGCCACCTTATTCTATTATTAGCAGGTAAATGTCCGGACCTTTGTGCTTCGTAAAAAAGTAACGACAGTCGAATTACTTCATCGTAATTATCTTTTTGAATAACACGAGGCAAACTCATTCCAAGACATAGGATGATAAGAATTGGCGCGACAATTTTGGCCATCTACAATGTTTTTTAAAATAAATTGCGCTGGTAATATCGAATTGCGGGAATCCCAATTAGTCAGTTTACGCGTTTTAATACGTTTGGAATTCCAATTTTTTCGTGCTTAATTTTTTAAACCACAAGGCCGTGTTCCTTTTAATTGGCATTATGTAATTTGAACATTTAGAAATTAAGAAAGTAATAGCTTTCACTTAATTTTATTGAAATAGGATGGCCGTTAAATAAATTCCAATCGATTATTTGCCAATTGTTACTATTGAGAATGACGTCAATAACAACCGGAAACAATGAACGTGTACTGAATTTCCGGATTGTTTAGTTAATGAAACTATTTCACACGTTCTAATCGAACTTTTAATTAGAAAACTATTTAAACTCTTGACAACCTTTACTTACTTAATCAATGTAGACAAAAACGCAATTCACTAATATTTAATCATTGTTTATTTGCAATTTTTATTTGAAGCACAGTGCAGTTTTACCTGAGAGAATTCGACGCACCTATGGAAAATACTGATGACTCAAAATGTATTAAGACACTTATGAGATTAAATTTGCACAAATAATGCAGCGGTTGCTTGCTAACTTCACAGTCTGCTTTAACGACGACGTAGTGACTGATGCTTTTAAGCATAGCTTTCGCTTTTAAAAGAAGATGGACTACTGACAATTAACTTCTTTGAGATATTGTAGGTCATTTATTTAAATTTTTGCAGTACTTCAAAATTTCGTCATCCAGCATTTTCTAACTTATCTAGGCTGTTCACAAATTCGTTATAGTATTTTCAATCCGTTGCGCTTGAATTAGTTCAGGAAATTGATTTTACATAAAAAATAACCAATCACGATTTTGAATAATTTCTTTATTTTTATCATATTCCATTGCTACAAAACTACCAAAATCTAATAAAAGGTTCAATGATCAGCTTCATTTTACTAAAAGGAAATATTATTTATACAGGTACATCAATTAATTATTCTGGTTCAGGACTTTCCAAAGTATGACGCACAAAAATTAATATACTAAACTAGTTTGTCAACAAAAAATAAAGTACAGTTAAATTTCTTCAAAACAAGCACCGTTAGTACTCAAAAATTGGGCCTCTTTGGAACGTGAATGATAAAGCCCGTCTCACCAATCTAGGCGTGACGTCACCACATCAACTCATTGAAGTTAGACTATATTCGTATTTTATCACTGTTCAATTTACTTGTGTAAAATAAGACAAATAAATTAATTCAGCTTATATTTTTGCTAGCAGTGCGAAGCTGCAACGTATGAGCAAAGATCCACTAGCAAGACTTCTATTTCTGTGCTAGAATGTAGCTATAAATGATTATTGGTGCTACATTACTATCGAATTCAAAAGTTCTGTCACCTGATATCAGTAACCTAAAAGCTGCGACATCAAATACAATTTAATATAGTTCAATTGAAGGACAATTTAGTTCTACGGGGCTAGTTGAAAGAGTCAGGTAAAAATGCAAATCTAGCGCTACCAAACTAAAATTTGTTAAAATACATTCCTTCAGATGGTGTCGTACCAATTCTCAAGAACATCTGCCGATTAAATTGTGTTTGACAACCATTTAAAGTAAACAACTTGTATTAGTCTCGCTGAAATGGAAAAAGCTTTCTGCAAGATGAATGCCACGTTTGTTAACAGTGAACCAAAGACGTAATCGTTGAACAACTTCGGAGTAATGTTTGAAACCATTTAACCCTTTCCCTGATAACGTCCATCGGGAGGGATACCGATATCTATTAGCTTATATTACTAAACTGTTACACAATTTGGTCAGTTTGGGTTTTGTTTATATGTAGGGACAGGTTGTCACGGGCGCGTTTAGCGTTAAGCACTGCAACGAGGCTAATGACCCGCTAGCTCTGAGGAGTAAGGAGGATCCCGAGGAATTACATCAGCTCGTCCACGTCCTAAGGGATACGCTAAAACAACATACAAAGACTTGATATAAAGAAGGGGCGCCACTGCTCCTGCTGGGCCGTTCACTGAATGTAATTGTTCGTTGGAACAGGGAAAAACGGTTCTATTGCTTTTGTTTGTGTTGTCAAGGGGTTTCCGCTTATCAGGGACTTGAATAATATTATAAATTAAGATCGTGGCTAAAGAAAAGGGGTTCCAGATTTAACATATAGCCCCTGAAATACAAGTTAACTTATTCTAGGTTCAAAATAAGAGTCTATTTGGGTCAGTATTATTTATCTATTACTAAAGAAAATGGTTTATATAATACACACAAAAACAGTAGGATATAACGGCTGACAGATAAATTTCCTCGTCTCTTGAAGGTGGTCTAATTCAAGAGGAACGAGGAAAACTAATCAAACTACTATACTACAAGTAAGGTTTAAATATAATTAATTACAGTGAACGCAAATATGCGTCCTAAATCCGCACAGGAGGTATGCATTAAACGACTCCCCTCGAAATGGGACGTTTAGACTGGCCTCAACGATAGTCGTCAGCCGGGACTACAAATTAATTTGAATTCTGGCCGATATTTAAATATATTTACGTTTATATTACAATAACGCCATTTGCAGGCAAATTGTAGGGATAAAAATGGGGTACCTTAGCTTAGTTGTCCTTTACCGGGTTGTTTGGTGTTTAACCGTCAAAATCGGCCATCGTGATTCCCATATTAAGATTCCTGCGCCACAGAAGGACCTCGTGGGCCCAAAAAAGCTGCACCCGGAGTGGGAAAGCAGGTAAATTCCCAGAGTCACCAATCAATCTCTCCGGCCAGATGATTCAACGCTACACAGCGGAACCTTTAATACTATCCGCGCATTTCAAAATAAAAGGGAACACTCGTAAAATTGATATGAATATGCACGACCTGCGCGTATTTCTAACGCGTGGGTCTCGCGGCGCGGGATCACCAATTAAACCTTTGACTTCCAGTAAAGTAGAAATCATAGGGAACTAGCAACTTGATTTTCTCACACCATTTTCCAAACGTTATCGAGAATAGAAAAGCTTGCCTTTTACGTTTTTATCCGAATCGAGCACCGCCAAAAAAAACTCTCCACTTACTGAATTATTTTTCAAGTGTCATACTTTTTATCTTAGTTTGTTTATTATATTCCTCATCCAG
>JAHWXV010187017.1:0-14788 GCA_024586415.1 Phrixothrix hirtus
GATAAATAAATGTAAGGCCAACTATTAATTATTTTAATTTTTATTAAAGTTACACAGTTTAAACCAAAAATTGTTTTAATTATGAATAATAACTGTGAAAATTTCCATAAATATTTAAATATTGTTACCTTTTGATTTATTAGAAGCATTATTATCCAATGTGAAATCTGTAATCAAATTTATATAAAATAATTTATTATAGCAACTAGCGTTTAAGCTATCAGTAGCCATATTTTCAAAATGCTAGCAAATGTTTGATTTGGCTAATTGCTGCTATAATAAATTAGCCAAATTACAACGTAGTTGAAATGTGTAATTAATAATCTGAATTTTGCAATAATTTTGTACATTTCACCTACAGTTATCTCTAATGCATTTTCAGTGCTTTTTGCTCCCAGAATCAATATGACACGCAAAGCTGAAAGGTCTGGGTATCTCAGCATATATTGCACGCATCTTAAACAGCGAATTGCATCTTAAAATATAAAGCATGATGACTAACACATATTGCGATCAAACCAGTTACATTATGCTGATCAAATAATATCCTTTTAACATTTGGCTAACTGACTTTCTATTTGGCTAGTCAATAATATCTAGAATTAGTTATTGTAAAAAGGCTGCAACACTTTACCGCTGAAAGCGCAAAATGTAACTGACCTGTTCATATGGCACCAAAAACTATGTAATATGCCCGAGAAATACCCAAATACGGAGGGTGTGACCTATTCTACACAATTTACTAAATATGTTGAAATATTCTCTCAACTTAACGTGGACCCAACAGTACCAATTGAGGGTTAAAAATTTATTATTATAAGGTTAACTCTTACCGCCAATTACTATCACCAGATTTTGGTAAATGTATTCAATTTGCTGGTGGCTTAATAATAATATAGACGATAATAGTTTACTGAATGTGACCTACGATTCTGTTAAGGCATGATTTCCATTTACATTTTATGTCAATTCCTAGATCTATCGAATATAACTTGTAGGAGACTGTCACAACTGTGTCATTATATTCACTATCAGCTGAAATTTGAATGTCCTCATACTTTTAAAGGCACTAGGAATGAGGAACACTTTATAAATATAATTTAGAACCTTTTCTTAATCTATTGCATAATGATGGGATGTTGGGATAACGAATTCCTTCAGTATATTTTAGTATTGCCTTATGGAGGAGATCGTTTAGTTTGTAAGATTTCTTTTCTAAACAAATGATTAGTGAGTGTGTATGATAGCCTTTTGATACCTTAAAAATTTTTCTTTGATTCCACAGCGAATACTTTTAGAACTACAGAATTCCGTACAGCCAACTCTACCGAATATCCTAGAAAATTTATTTGAAAACCTAAACAAATTATGTTTGGAGAGGATGCTTGCCAGTTTGGGTTGTTGCTATAACGCTTTTATAACCGGTGGTCGGTTTATATTATTTGTTCATGGGTTGTATTTAAAAAACTTATTTCAAAAAATAAACTGTCTAAGCACGACCTTCTATAACAATCAATTGCCTCAGCAGTAAAGCCACTATGAAGGTTGTTTGGGATGTTGAGAAAGTATTAGCAATTGGTGATATAACTGGATAGTATTAAACTACGTGGTAAGGTTGTGACAAAATATTTTGTTATCAGAGTGACTGTTCGTTAGATAGTTTCATTTCTACCACAATGATTACTTCAAAAATACTAAATCAGCCCCTTATGCAACAGATTTAATCCAAAATGGTTACCACTTACTTTGAAAACACTATAAACAGAAATTACTAAAGAAAACCCCGCTGTACTAACTTGTGCAATTATAGGGCGATAACAGCAACAAACAAATGAAGATGAATTCTTTTGAGGATGCTAATGTTCTTCAGCATTGTTTCGTAAGCTGTATTAGCTATTTAGGTGGCTGTTAACCAACAGAAATGTTGTATAGTCCAGAATCGCCCAAGTCTGTTCTATAAGCAATAAATACTAAACGTTTCATCACAATTTCTTTAATAGGCTCTAAATTGATGATATATCTAAATTATTTTCGCTTGTATATTCAAATAGCTGTACTAAATGCTAGATATTTTGGATTTAGTGAACGTAAGTAGTTTTGCAAAGATAGCTGCTGTAGGAAAAATGTAACTTTTTTTAGAAACTTTACTATAAAATATATGAAAAGTATTAAAGAATAAGCTATATTTTATACCACATTAAACTGTAAATATTTGAAGATAAATATTCCAGTTTTATAATAAGTATCCTGAATGCAAGCCGGAAATTATGTTTCCCGGACAACGCGTTCAATGAAATAGAAATAAAATAGCTAGGGATAGAACTTAAATATTGCAATGTAGAATCTAGATTTGTATAATAACACTTATCGAAAAAATGACGTTATTTTATAATTTTAAGCCCTTTATGGAAAGATAACGATCTACAATTAAAGGTTAAGAGTTGAAATTATTCGTAAGAAAAGTACTGCATACAAGTACATACATACGTTTTCAGACGAAGAAATATAGCTACATATCCATCATTTAGTCCACATAATGCACCCAACGTTTCAGAACTGTCATTCACAATACATTTCACTAATTGTTATCGCTTTTAATTGATTTTACTATTTTCAAAACATCATTAACAATTGCAAAGTTTGAAAGAATGACTCGTATTGTATATATAAATTGTTATTGCATATGTCAGCAGGAAGATTTTCTCTTATAGAAAGTTCGTTTCAGATTTCCAACATAAATTTATTCTCGATATTTAAATATACTATATCGCCTGTTTGCTATTCGTAACGTAATTGGATAATTGATTTTGTGGGGTAAACGACCAACTTCCTGTCACACTAAGGTAACATACATTTTTATGATGGTTGCTAAAATGAAACTGACATTATTACATAAGCAGTATCCATTTCCATAAACAATGTAAAATATTGACAGTGCCGCTCTGATTCACTTGAAGGTAGATCACCTGGAAAATATAATAATATGGAAATAATAAATAGCTAACTCTATATATTAGTTTTATAAAACCGTATTTAATTTTATAACACTTACTAATGGTACAATTTCACAAATGTTTTAGGTAAAGGCACAATATATATATATAAAAACATTAGACATTTTAATATGCCATACATATAACAAATAAAGAATGATCTGAATACCTCAAAATTATTATTAAATATATAAATATAATAGTAATAAGGTAATAAATCATGGCAATTGGATGTAGTTGTTATTAAACTATTTCTGCAACTGGTCCGCATTTTCAAAATTATAATATTAGAATATATAATATAAAACAACTTTTCAGAAATATGATATTAATTTTTAAATTTAGACCAGCTGTTAAATTTTAACCAAAGTTTAATACAAGATAATAATTTTTTAAATCTACATATATTGAAGTTTCACAAGGTCTACAAATTGATATTATGCTTAAAATATTTCCGTTTAGTGTAGTAAATCTTATACAAAAGTATCTGATTCACGTACGCTTTAAACATTTGCCTTAATGGTTTTTGTGTGTTTCAGTAGATTTCGTCGAAATCGAATGTTTGTCTTAAAACTGGGGCGGAAAAATTTCTAGAAACTAATATAATGTAGTTCTTCATTTAGACATAAACACAAATTACAATTCGCTTTGAACTGTTATAAAATGTGTTAAATTTTATATTCTAAATAATCGATGAGTGAATGTTAAATGAGGATTTTATACTTCACAATAAAACAACTAAAACTGAAATGAACTTCTTTTTTAATATTGACGAACTACGGACTGGATTTGTTTCTATGTAGATTTTACGATTGACTAGCTATGTGCAACAATTATATTTGTGCTTTCTTCTAGTGCAGCGATATACGTATTATGTAAACATTTTCGTTTTACAGTGGGTGATCAAATTATTAGGGACACTTGAATAAATCCAAATGTTTGAATTTAAAAATTTTAAACTACTAATATACGTTGAACTAACACTTATTTATTCCTTACAATTAAATTTATGGTTTTTTTTAAGTAATTTAAGTTTATGATGGGCAATAGCTAGCAGTTGACAACTAAACTGTGATGGTATTTTCTCCCAGTACCTGATTTGTCTATGACCAGAAAAGACGTGCTTTTTGTGCTCCAACTGATTTTATTTATAATTTACTTGTGTTAGTTTCTGACTTTTAAGGTAAGTTTCGTAGATATATCGTTTTGTTGATTATAAATACATTTCTCAGGATTTTTGAAAAAGCTTTTTATAAAGTGTTTTGGAGTATGGGCAAGGCTAAAGACCTTTCTCTACGAAAAATTTCAGAAATTAAAACCTTAGTATTATATACAGAATATTCTATACGGAAAATAGCAACAATTTCAAACATTTCTAAGTCATCAACTTAGGGTTGAACTTAAAGTTAAATGAGATAAAAGATGTTGACGTAAAAAACTTACCACGCCAAGAGACGAAAGTAAATTAAGAGATAATATGCATTCAAAACAGAAAATAACTACGTAGGTTCCTTACTAAAATTATTCAGGATTCTGGAATCCATATTTCTGAAATGACAGCTCGTCGTCGCATTAAAGATTTGGGTTTCGTTTGTCGTCGACCGGTCAAAAAACGATTTTTAACACCTGGTATGAGGGAAAAACGTCTACAATGGGCCAAAGCTCACAAAAATTGGACAGTTGATGACTGGGAAAAGGTAATATTCCATTTGCACGTTCAACAACTGCATATTTATTGAAGCGTGTTTCATTAGAGGTTTGTTTTTCTGACGAGTCTTCAATTCACATTTTGTGTGATAAATCAGAATTCAGTAGGAGAAGGAGATATGTAAGGTTCAATGATGACTGCATTGTAATCATAGTAAAACATCCTGTTAACATAATGGCCCGGTCGATTATTAGTAGTAAAAGAACTGGCTGCCTTTATATTGTTAATGGAACCATGTATATGGTGGTGTTTGACACAAAAATACTTCCCCAAATACAAGAATGGTTTCCAGATGGAAATTTTACATTCATGCATGACTCTTCACACTGTCAAAAGCCGAAAAGGTAGCAAACTTTTTTAAAAAACAAAAAAATGTTCTGGATTGGCCTGGAAATTCTCCAGATCTGAACCCCATCGAAAATCTATGGGAGCTTATGAAAAGCGAAATTTCGAAGGAATTCATTACCAATAAACATCAGTTGATTGAACGTTTAATTGACGTCTGGCATTGAAATAAAGACATCAAAAATAGTTGCATAAAATGTATACATAGTATAGCAAAGAGAATACCGGCAGTAATAGATTCGAAGGGTGGCAGTACTAAATATTAAATTTGTTTGTTACGCTTTAGATTTTCTAAACCAAATTATACATGTTCTTTCATTTATTATATATGCTATAAAAACAAATAAAATGCTAATTAAAAATTTATAAAAAGCTTATATTATTTAAACTTTGTTTTAAAAAATTCACCTTTTTACTAGTGTCCCTAATAATTTGATCACCCACTGTAATTTGTGAAGAGATTTGGATTCAGCATTTAACGAATTATAACTTTCTCTTTCCTTTTAATGATCATATGTAAATCTCCACCTACTCAGTGGAAGATTTGGTAGATAAATACACATAACGATCACATGACACTTTATGACATACAAAATTTGTCAAGATGGTCAATTCAGTGATTCGAGAAGGAACTAGACCGCTAACTTCAGTAGAATTTGTGTTATATCGCTTTTCGTTAGGTCTCCGCCTGAAACTAGATGGCTTTTAAAAAATTCTAAGTGGTTATAAGCGCTAATTAATTTGCTATTTGATTACTGCTGGTAATTTACGAATTTGTGAGGAAAGTTTAGAAAACTCGATTTTAATACTTGTGAAATCTAAATAGAATGCTTAGTTTTCAAAATGTTGATCCATTAACTATATTTTAAAAAATTAAAAGACAAAATGCCATTATTAAACTGCAAAAACAAAAATTTTTATTTGTAAATAAACCTATCAGCTTGGTTTCGACCGAACTTATTTACTTTTCAGTAATAAAATATAACTAGAACGTCCAAGCAGCGACTGCAAAAACACCCGACGATTTCATAAAGCACGAAACTTTCAATAAATATAGAACTCGTGACAATGAAGTAGTGTTGAGGTTGTATGAACTGAACCCGCCATGAAAGCGAGATGAGCGCTACTTCCGTTGCGAACATCGCGTCGTAACTCAAATCGTAAAACGTACAGAAAAAACCCTACGTCAAATTTTAGGACTGAATGAGCTATTAAATATTCATTACCTTCGAACGCAAGCAAAAATGAGTTGCCACTTTTTAAGCTGTTGCGAATATATTACTTTCAATTCAAGCCACTGCATAAAATAGGACTATGTAATCGCTTTGTATGCATGTAAGTACTTTGAAAACCAGACATTCTGGAAGAAAAATTTGTCAAACAAAAGTTTCATAGTTTAAACAGTTCTATTCTGTGAATCTATTTCATTTCTTTATAATAAGATTATATTGCGGTTTTAAAGGTCAAGTTCATTTTTTAAAAGGAATTATAACTTTTTTATTATTGAAGTTTATTAACTAGATTAAAATACCCAATTAATAAGATTCAGTTATTCAACAAAGTCGGTTTTTCTTATGGCTTGAGTTACGACACGAAATTTGCATCGGAAATGGCCCTCTTCCTGCTTCCGAGATGAGCTTCTCTCAGGGAACCTCAGCATTTTTTCATTTTCGCAGTGGATTCTATCTACCCTATGAAATTGTCATGTGTTTTTGCAGTCACTGCTGGGACAGTGAACAAGCATTTGTTACCCATGACAATTTTAAAAGCACTGTGCTGCCAACTTGTTGGTTTCCTAACCTATCCGCTAAAGGGGGAAATGCAAATAAAATCAAATATGTTTCTCACAGCTTGGCTAATGAGACAAATTGATTGGTCTCAATTGAAATATCAACCTAAGAGTACTACAAAATATTTTACAAATTCCAAAGGTTGTGTACTGTTTGTTGGTCTTGAGGTTTTAATCGACTCACTTCAATTATTTAGTTGATCGAACGGAATCTAATTATATAATTGTTTATATATTTGGGGTCAATTAGCTTCGTTAGGGATGCCTTTTGTGTACATCTTAAATGATACATACAACGAGTACTGTTATTTGCCTTGTTATCTCGCTTGCGTATTGTTTAAAATGAAGCTTTGTTATTTTTCTCTAACAAATACAAAATACAGGTTTAAGTCTGTTTATTAAATTCAAGTTCGAATTTATGTTATTTACATAAACAAACAAAAGCACTAAAATAATAAAGCAATAAAAGGAGTTTTCAGATTTCTTAAAATAAATGATAATGGAAGAAATTAATTTGTGGTTACGATATTTTAGCTTACAGAACGAATTTATAAATTTACAGGAAATAAAACATTTGTTGAAAAAGGTTATTCTACTACTAAAGGACTACATGTATTTCTAACTAAAGGTGCAAGGTAGGCTATCTGAACCTTGAATAAAAGAATTCAGAATGAAACTCAATCGATACATCTTTATTTAAATATCCAAGTCTTTCAATTTCCTTATATAATAATTGACTCTTTTGGAATTTCGCGTTTCACGTCACTCTCACATTTGAGTTATTTTAATAATTTGCAAACTAACCTTTATATTGTAGTAGCAGTACTAGCGTTTATGCTTTCCTCTATTCAAAAGTTAACCCTTCCACTTGTTTGGCCTATATACAATTTATTGATTTTGGAATTTTGTAGACACCATAACTTTCCAATGAAATTTTGCCTTTGAGTTTGCGTAGGATGGTATTTAATTTCATGTGAGCTGCGAAAGATGTCTATATATTAGGATTATGTAATATTCTGCTAATTTTGTCGGTGGTTACTTTATTGACAAGTAGGTGTACTCGTACGATGGGTCTATCACAGTCGCCAGTTTGTTTTTGCGTTTCTTATATTAGTTTTTAATATCTGTATATGCGAAACCATTTTTCGGTAAAGCGTCTTCTTTTTTGTGATTTTCTTTATCCCCAGGTCTTTGAAATCTTGTAATTATAGTTTTTATAACGGGATTTAGGTGTGCTGAGTGATGGTGAGATCTTCAGTGTCTGTTGGTATGAATTGCTTTTCTGTAGACTATGTATCTTAGATTACCATCCGTTTTCTACTTAAATAAGACGTCTAAAAATGGCAACTGATTGTTTATTTACATTTCCTTGTTGAATTTACTCTTTTTAAGGAGGTTATTCAAGTGCTCAATAAAAACGTCTTCAGGTATACCATGTGTCTATATCGCAAACGTAACATCGACATAATGTAACCATAATCTTAGTTTAAGGGCTGCGGTTTCTATAGCTTTGACTTTGAAGTCCCCCATAGTTTAGTTAGTGATTACAGGTGACATTAGTGCTCCCTCGGTTTGTCGATATCTTTTACTATTGCATATGTGATAATTACTTTCTAAGCAATGCTGTATAAGTCCCATAATAGAGATGCCTGCGTCATATTTTTGTTTTATTACTTCTAATGATTCATTTATATGCATGTTAGTAAACAGCGATAGCATGTCAAAGCTTAGAAGAAGGTCGTCGGGTTGCACATTCTGTTTTTAGCTGATTAATTAAATAATAAGAATTTTTGAGGTACGATGTAGCTTCTTTTGTGTATAGTTGTAATGTTTCGACAAGGTATTTTTCTAGATTTTGTGTAGGAGTCCCTATTTAGTACACTATTGCTTGAGGAGGAGTTCCCACTTTGTGAATTTTCGGAAGACCGTACAATTTACGGCATGGTGATAATTTTTCCCTTGGTATCAGTTTTGCTAGCCTTTCCTTACTGATAGATCTATGTATATCTAATTTTATTTTTCGTGTTTACCTACAAGTAAGGGTGGGGTCTACACTAATGGGTTTGTATGTGACTTCATTTAGTAAGATCTTCATCTTGTAGTAATCTTTATTGTTCATTGTACATTGTTCAATACTGCCGTTCTTCCCTTGCCGCTGGAAGTATGGTGATATCTTTGTTTGTTTTACGCTTTCAGTTATATCTGGTTTTGGAAGTTTCGTTGTTCTCACTGTGCATGAGATAGCTTGGCGTATTTCATGTGATGTGCTTTAATCCAGTTTTATGAAAACAGGTTCTACATTCGAAATAATATCTTCAACTACAATGCATTTATGTGCCACTGCAAAGTTAAAACCTGTAACTAGGAAATTCATTTCAAGTTCGTTGGGTGCATAATTCAACAAGTTTCAAATTACATCTTTAGGATCAATAATTTTTCCTTTAGGTACGGGGCTTGGTCTTTTTAGCCTGCCGAATTTCCTTCTTTGCTAAATTTCAGTCAATTTGAGATCAGAATATAAGCAGCTGGTCGATTGTATTCCTTAACAAAGGATGTATGGTATTGCTCAAACGAACATGCAAATCCTTAAGTTTATTATTAACGTTGTGAGGGTTACATCTTGTGTTGTGGATTGCTTATCCTAATAATGTAAGTAATATGAGACTTTTAGTTGCGTATTTCGTTTGTGGAATGTTAGTTGCATTAATTTCGGCGTAATATTTTCTCCTCGATAACGTTGTAAAAGAGTAAGGTTAAAAACCAGTTTGCTCTTTTTTGATCTTAATTTATTTCATATATTTGGATTCAAATTCCTTTACCTATGCGCAATACACCTCACACTTGAAAATTTCGTCTTCAAATGTAATCGTAAGAAATTTTACTCAATTTCTCGTTTTATCAATGGCTGTGCTTTATAAAGCAAGTTATAATTTTTATTGTTGTAGTTATTAAGGCAATCATAATTTTTTCGATTTATACTTAATTGATTTAAGTTTGCATAATTCATATTTGAACAGTGGTTTCGATTTATTGTATAGCAATTAGTATAAGTAGTTGGAATCTAGAATAGAATTTAAAAATAAATTAAAAGTGTTAACCAAATAACCGTATCAAAAATTTGATAATTATTATTTTGCAAATGTTCATGCCATGTCAATTTACATACACTTCTTCCTTGACATTGAAGTGTTCGCATGCTAACTTATAGCATGGGCAGTTAAACGATTAGTAAAATATTTAAACAGAAATAAAATTTAGCCGTCTATTTGTGTGTGCAAGGTGATTCGGAAATTAATAGTTCAATAATAAGAAATATCTAGAAGTTTTATGGGAGTTTTCTATTACTCTTACCATTTTCAACAAAAATTACAAAACTAAATAGATCTTTTCAATTTCAATTATGTTCAATTTTAAAGTATTTGGTTACATTTCAGTACTGTAACGTTCTTAAAAAAATAAATAAAAAAAATAGTTTTATGTAAAATGTAATATTTGAGCTACTAAAAACACAGTCTCAAATTACAGTTTTTAATAGGAAACGTTATGCAAGGCTAGCTCTGAAAAGGACAACTCACGGAAGTGGAAATAAGAGATGTATCAGCAAGTGCAAGTTGTATCCTTTGGCGCCAGTTTAATTTAGCAATTAAACAGATGTTAAGATAATAAAAGATGATATTCTTTAGAGTACAAGCTGCATCCGCTGTTTCGGCATAGAAGCACTGATTGGAAGATTATATTTGTAACAATTTCGTATAATTTGAATAAAAAATAAATCACAGTATCTTACAAATAACAATTCTTAGTGAATTCTGAATTTTAAGAATCATTTGAATGTTAAACATAAATGATACCATATGTCCAAGACAGTGATCTAAGAGGTAGCAGCTAGTAATCTATTCTTCGATCAGGTACCCGATAGGGGTGTACTCCAGCTGGAAAAACCGTCTCCACAGTAAACAGAACAGACTTTAGATCATTGTCTCATCATAGAATACATTTTTAAAGGTAGAATAAGATTAATTTTCGTGAACACGGCTACTTCCCAAGAAAGAAACTTAATTCCGTCCAAGAATAATCTTTAATTAGAAATAATATAATCATGAAGTATAGTTCTCTAACCATACCAAGCAATAACATAATTCAAAGTATTGATTTACAATGAATCGACCTAATTCAGTGACCACCGGTGATTCAATTAGTTCGAGACTAATGAATTAAATGAAGCAGTAAAATATAAGAAAATTAAATAACCAATTTTAAGAAACAAAACCTTTGACAGAATACAAATTTTGAGCCTATTAATTAATATATAAATAATAATCAAATAACAACCACAATAATGAATAATTTAGATAAAATTCACCCAATTTCGAAACCAAAGAATTCTATTAACAAAATAATCCGTGGCCGAAGTTATTCTCTAGATAATAATTATGTGATTATTTAACAAGATGCAAGGTTTGAATAGGATCAAATGTCAATAGCGCAGCAACATTCAACGTCATGTCCACCAGACATGCGCAACTATATATCCAAGTCTTAACACATGCGCAATTACATATACCTTGTCTATGACAAGCTCAAATTTTAATGGAATTTCTCCAAATCAAGGTACGCCATTTTTAGTACAATACCTTATAAGAACAAAAAAACAGTTTTGCATTCACTCTCTGACTCAAATTAATAATTCCAATTCCATTCCTTACTGCATTTGAAACTTCACTTTAAAAACCACTAACCCCCCCACCGTGTTTGTCATACCGTTGCTTGGATAGTACAAAATCCCAAAATAAATTTTCAAAATCATCAAAGTTAGGTATAAATCACCATTAATAATTTCAAAGAGATACAGACGTAATTTCAACTTTCATATGGTTATCAAAGTTAAAATTCACGATAGCAAAGAATACGTGTGTACTATTCAAACTTCGGGCCAGAAATGCAGTTCTGACCTTTAATACAAAGTTCGCAAACACATTAAATCAGGATGCATCAAAACTATTCCTAATTGAATATTACCTGAATTAAATTTATTAAAGATAAACAATCTTATGTTTGAATTAAAATATAGATATAAGATATTAAATATAATTATAATATTAATAGTTATCAAGAGTAATTTCCATCCAACGAGTTGACGATTAATTGCGTAAATCAAAAAACAATTAAATTTTATAGGAGTGAACTCGGTAAAAATTGAATTTTCCCTTTCTTACTAAAGGCGTTACATAAAGAGACTCAATCTAGCTCCCAAATATAGTTAAAGCTCAACGATTTTATGCACAACGGAATTACAATAATTTTAACTAAAACTGAATCAACTAAAAAAAAGTAACCGAGAAAAAAGACGAGCGTTACAATACATCTGTGTGTGTGTGTGTGTGTGTGTGTGTGTGTGTTTGTGTGTATGTGTGTGTGTGTGTGTGTGTGTGTGTATGTGCGCGCACGTGTGTGTGTGTATGTATGTGTATGCAGAATGTATGTGTATGTGAATGAATGTGTAGGCAGAATTTACCTCAGACCTGGATAAACGAATACCCGACACAAAAAAAATACATTTAAAATTTAAGAAAGAATGATTTTATTAAACAATAGTCGAATTAATATTGTTATTTTTACAGTAAAAATAATTAGAAAAAAAGTTTAAAAAAACGACAAATAAAAATTTCCATTTAAGATTTAGTTAAAACAAAACAATAAATCGCAAATATTTAAATATCAAATTTGGTTAGGCAACCCAAACTTCAGATACATTTTTCATTGTACAATTTACTTAAATTTATTTTTGTCAGCTAGTATACTTTCAAGTAATAGCGTATTTGATTAAACAAATGGATACAAAGGTGTGTAAACCTTTAAGTAAATGTAAAATGTAAATTTGTATAAAGGTCAATTGCAATTATTACTAATAAAAAAGAGCATGATACCTTATAATTAGAAATTAAATTATTTTGGTTTATTACAGTTAATTTATAGTAATTATTTGTATAAATTCATGCAGTATAATTGTATGTAATTTTAATAGATATTAAAGTATCTAGGAAACTTTTATATCTTAGTAACATTTTAATAGAAATCAGAATAGATAGTTTTATCAAGGTAACAAAAAGTAAAAATTCGGAGGTCCCTTGATTTTTAGTTAGTAAGAAATGGTTTTCGAAGTTGAAATGAATTGTTAAAAATTTTAAATTAAGGAAAATTAGTTAATTGACCTATGCCATATGAAACAAATAATTAACAACTGTTAAATGTGGTATTGATCAATTTTAAGTTTAATAAATAACGGTTGTAAATATTCCGATAGTAAAATTATTAGAGTAAGGGCGACGTTCAAATCACAATTTAAACAGTAATAATTAATTAAAAGGACAAAGTGTGTACTGTACAAATCATGTGTTAATAAGTGGGATTACTGGAGGTTAATACAAATTTATATGAATAAACTATATTCGCATAAATAAGGAATACAGCAATGTTGCAGTAACTTCAAAAAAGGTACTGTGAATATTGTTACTAATTAATAAATTTTCTTATATAATGGAATGAATGTTGCTTATACGAGTGGTACCAATATGAACCAAACATAGATATTCAAAGGTATCTTTACGCATGTTAAGCAAGTATCACGGTTCATTTTAGAACAAATAGGTCAGTAATTAGCGACGAGCTTATCTAATGTGGATCTTTCCCACAAAGAATTTACAAAGATTAAATATATTGCATAGCTTACATGAATTGAAACATTTATTTGATATTTTGGATGGGCAAATACAAATTTGGAATTTAATTTATGAACCTAGAAACTAAAGTATGTTGATTAATAATTTTCAATATAACAGGTAAATTTCTTACCCCAAAAACAAAGGCCATATGAGTAAGTAGTATTGCGTCAATTTGAAGAAGCATCAGTATCAACGCGAGCAAAATATAAGTGATGTTAAACTTTAGTGGTTCTTATACCACGAAATTACTTGAAGTGAATTTAAACGAAATTTGTTAATGAAAGAATTTATTTTTATGAACAGATCAAGAGTATGTTATAAATTGTGTTATGCAAGTAAGGTCAATATAAAGAAAAAATCATTTATTTAGAAGTGTATTTATTAAATTATTAATGCATCCTGCTTAAATAAAATTTATTTTTATTATAATTTAAATTTTTGTATACTAGAACGTGACATATTAAGTAGCGAGTGAATAAAAAGTATAACAAAGGATTTTTGTCCGCTATTAAATTTTAGTTAAGTTATCGGCTACTTCATATGTGATGAACAATCACAGAATAATCAAGATCATATCATGCACAGGAATATATACAGTTTTTTTGGTTGAGTATTAAAGAGAATAAGCATCAATTTAATTCCAAGTTTTGAGTTATTGTTTTTTTTAATTGGTATAGCTGGATATGACATTTAAACCTGACTAGTTTAGAGTAAATAGAAAAATTGAGATATTTAGATATTTTAAGGTAAGCAAATTCATTTCAACAAGTTTTCGGGTTTTAAAAATAGAAATAAAACAATTTATTAGTTTCATGGTTAAATTAAACAGATAATAAAGTTAGCAAAAAGCAATCTTATAAATTAAATATTGTTTTTCCTTGTTCATTAAATATACAGATTTTTTTTTAGTTGAGCTTCAAAGGCAGAAAAGTGTAAAATAATAGTGATAGTATTATCCGTGATAGTGTTGTGTTTGTGACGATATTATTTCTATAGCCGTTGCTGAACTCGCCATACATTGAGAAGAGTCTGTGTTGAGATTAAATAAGAACTATAATTAGGGTGAGTCGTATCTATTTTGCTCCACCACAATAAAAATTTAGGTGCAATAGTAGATATCATAGCATTAATGGTTTTCAAAACCTTGCAGATAGAAGATATCACAGTATTTAATATATATATATATATATATATATATATATATATATATATATATATATATATATATATA